>JAMKCH010006365.1:0-30168 GCA_023653785.1 Ophioderma brevispina
TTTTTGCTAATCTGACAAAAGGAACACCAATGGTTCATACAGCAAACATCTTGATGCATAATTACGGTGTATTGTTCAAAATTCAAGCACCAGTTTATCCCTAACCACACTGCCTCTTTGGGCCATTCTGAGCAACTTGATGAATAGCGCAATGGTTTCTACCCACAAAGAAACATCTTTCAACACGTATCCAATGACCCATAATGACCTATGAACCTCATTCTTAGCACCTTGACCAACTTTGGGCTTCTGAGCAATTGAGAGTTAGCAATGTGTTTCTACCCACAAGAACATCCTTTCAACACTTTCTCCAATGAACCATATATGACCTTTGACCTATTAAAAATACCAGAACCACCCCTGATAGACTGTAATCAAGTTTAAATCCACACTGTTTAAATTGCTATATTGGCTGTTATTACACCTCATATATTCATGAACGAATCATTCTAGTTTTCATTGGCTATTCATAAAGATGCCCTATTTCCTAGGGAAATAGATCAGACTATTTCCCTACAACCTTATCCCCAGAGTCACAGTCCAGTGTAATAAAACAATCTAAATGCTACGGCCTACACCCCTTACCCTTTGGTTCGTGACCCATAGCCTAGTATGCGTGGAAAAGAGTGTTTTCCTGTAAGTTCCCTCTAACCATGTAGTATTTGTATAATCTCACAGAAACCCTGTGAATACTGTAATCAAGTTGAATTTCACACTGTTAAATGTAGCTGATATCTCACCGAACCCTGTGATAGACGGTAATCAAATGAAATTATTCATATAAAATCATCTTTATTCAGTCAATTATTACATATTAAAAATAAAAAATTAACATCTTAACCAAGACAACTGGGGCGTATTCTGACCACCAGCACTGTAATAAACATTTACAAATATAAGTTAAAAAAAATATACACATAAAAATTATATACCTTTCTTTTTTTTTTAAAGCTAAACATCCGGGAACCAACACCAGGCATGCTGCCAATTGCCTAAAAGGGGAAGTAACATTCCATTCAAGGCCTTGGTCTGCTTGGAAAATTGAAAACGAAGAAGCCCACGGTTTTTTTGAGATACGTTGTTGAGAGCTGTATCTTGAACGTTGGATTTTAAGGAACAAAGGAGACCTCGTAGCGCAATCTTATTATTGTTTGTAATAAGACCCCTTGATTTCCCTAAATTTTTTTTGTTTTTCAAAGGGGACCAGCGTCACACTTTAACCACGTCCGGATGTCTCCAAGGCTAGGAAGCATCGTCGGTCGTTCTTAAGTTATTAGCTTATCAACAATTTGTCTCAAATGGTCTGTAGCTCCAATAAAAATAACTTTTTTTTGACATGGAAAGTAAGGACCATCTCTGTTTGTGATAGTTTGGAATGATATCAGGAGGAACTGTCTCCCCTCCAATGAGGTACCCTTCTACATCAGCAGTGATCAAGACACCTTTGGCTTAAAATTTTGCTATCTCAAAAGCAAGAGAAGAATGCAGATATATTATATGCCCGCCAAAAAATAGGTATCGGTCAAGCACTGGTTACGTTGTGAGAAGTGCAGAATAGTACCCTTGTTTTTGAACAGAGGGGGCAGTTTGCTACTTAAATTTTCCCCCATTTGTAAAGATTAGCAATGTGGAGGCTGCCGAGTGCAGCGTTAATTGCAACCTTAAGAACACCCTCGGGAAGACCATACATAATAGATTTCCATGTTAGATTATTGTCATTTTCAATAAGTAATTGCTGTTCTGTTAAGGGAGTGGCTCCACTACAGACTTCCAAAGTCACAAGAATCTTTGTTAGGTTTCTTTTATCTTGTGTGGTAGTTTTCCAGACGTTAGTTGGTCAGATCCTCAGATTTGCAATGGACAGGGTCCGCCTACACAATTGGGAAGCGTTCCTACTCCAGCTGATTCTCTTTGGGTTTTTAACTCCATGCGTGTTGGTAGTTGAGTCACCCAAACACCGGGTTCTACTATACACCAAACAGTGAGAAGCATAATAAATTATCGAAACTTGTGAATGTCAAACCATGTTGTCATATGGAGGCGAAGCGGGGCTGCGTATTAGCACGTTAGAATGCCCAACCTGGTTTTTAATAAATTGATCACATTGCCTCTCCAGAAGATATAAAATTGGTGTCTTAGTAACTCGTGACCGTAAGACAAAAACGCCTGGATGGCAAACAGTATCTACCGTACATTGCGAGTTAAACCCGTACGGACAGGGAGATTGATCATTGTTAACAAGACTTGATTGCAAAGTCTTATAATACATCATATCATAAATATCACTTTGGCTACCAGAATGAGTACTAAGAGATCCCAAAAAACGTTGGGGGTCCTCTTTAACGGGAATATCCGTAACCCCTATATTATATTCACACCTTCGGGACACCACTACACAAAGAAGTGGAGCGGCATTTACCCGGTTTCAATGTGGAGGACCCATCTTGAGTTGTGTGACCTGGAGCTATTTATGATTTTCTGGTGTTGAACTTTATTACTAGTTATACGGGTTAAAATCATGGGGCCGCATATGGGGTTGTAATAATTTTATCCCATCTAATTTAAGCCGGGCACGGTACGTATATTCTCGAGGTAGTTTGAGGATGGGTTAAAGCACATCAAGAATATAATGGGTGCAGTGGGCACCTTGAAAGTCCCTCTCTTAAATCGAATCTTCTGAAGTTCCACCCTAGACACGGACTGAGCCATTAAACGGGAATAGAGCATGGTCCAACAGAATCAAATGACATTAGCCGTACTGAAAACGTGCCCTAGAATGCGATAGAAGGGGGAAGGCGACACTGCCAAAAGCGTCATCTAAATAAAAAAAGTAACATGGTGAGTCATCCAATTGCTGGGCGTTGCAAAGAGAGGGCCTAGCTCCTGACGGAGTTGAGTATGTTCGTAGACAACCAGTGGAATTCTTGAGTAATGCCTTGTGAAGATTGGATGAATCAACCCGTTGGTAGTCCGATATTCCCCCTCCTTTCCGCGAGACCGATGGATATTTGCTGCACGCAGGAACGTCAGGGAATCGCCTGAATTCGCGGGGGGGGGGGGGGGTGGTTGTCAGATCACCCTTTTGAATAATCAGGACGACCTTGATTATACAAGATTTTGGAGGGTTTTTGGCTCACATTTTAGTAAACAAGGTGGCCATAAAATGAGTTGAAGGAAGGTTTTTTTCCAGGAGACCATACAAGACCATCTTACCATAGGGGGGGGGGGGGGGGGGTGTCTTAGAATACACCTTATATTTTAGGTTTAATAGAACCATATTTAAGTATTGGATAGTCATTTGGATCAGCAAAGTAGCGAAACCAACTTAGCTGGGCACTATCTAATGTTACTTGGTTGGAATATTTGTTTGGAAATAACTGTCAGCCAGATGCCTGGAAAAAGTTGGGAACTGGCCAGCTTTCCAACGTACCCTGGAATATTCTTAGAATATCGCCCCTAGTCCGGTGACTGTATTTTTTTTTCGTGAGGAACATTGAGATTTTTTATTGGTCTACCTTTTGGATCTTTTTATTTAGAACTGACACGGTTCTCACAGCCTGACGCAACAGTTGTTTCACCTCGGCGGTTCCAATTCTTGAAATGCTTTCTTCTGCAACATTTGTCTTTTTTGCGTGCTTGAAGCAAGGGTTTTGGTTCAGGGAAATATACTTTCAGGATGACTGTTCTGTACAAATTCCTGATGGGTCGTTAAAGTAATGATATAAGTGTTTCCGAAAAGGTTTCAGCCGCTTGAGATGGACTCCTGTCACAACTTAGGTCCAAGTTGGGTCAGACTAAGAAGCCTGCGAATCACAGACTCATGAGTTTCCCTTCGTATTACTAAAAGTGGAATAGTAATTGCAGGCCGACTGCTTGCCATGGACTACATATTAATTAATGGCAAGTAAAGTAATAACGTACCATTATACCCCGTCCATGTTTACGGATGGATGACGATACGGAGTGCGTTAGCCGTACAAACGTTTTACTGAAGATTCGTCAGCTTGACAACACCTTGTGAATAGATAGCTTCTTCTTCTGTGAATAGATACAGTATGTAATGTCTATTATATCACATCACAGCACCATACAATTTAAAAGTACGCCAAGAAGTGATGCCAGAGCTAGATGAACAACGCCCTGTTGATGTCTGGGTTTCATTATGGTGGAGATACCGTTACAGACGAAGAGTTAATATGACGATTTTTAGTGATATCGGTGAATACAAAGTGTCAAATAAAGCTTACCATAATCAGCTAGAAATAGTATATTATGATGGCGTAAAAACAGAGTACAAAGACAAAATGAAAACACCTACACGCAAAGATTGCAGTGGTGATTACCCCGGGTGTTCAAATGTTAGCTGATCTCGACAGCAACCCGTGATAGACTGGTAATCAAGTTTAATTCACACTGGTTAAAGTGTAGCGTGTCCTCACAGCAAACCTGTGATAGACTGGTATCAAGTTGACATTCAACTGGTTAAATGTTAGCCTGATCCTCCCAGCAAACCTGTGATAACGGTAAATCATTTTTAAAATCACACTGTTACATGTTAGCTGATCTCACAGCAACCCTGTGATTGACTGGTTATCAAGTTGAAATTCACACTGTTAAATTTAGCTGATCTAACAGCACCTGTGATCGACTGGTAATCAATTTGAAATTCACAATGTAAATGTTAGCTGATCACAACAACCCTGTGGATACGGTTATGGCAGAGTTTGAAATTCACATGTTAATGTTAGCTGATCCACACTACCCTGTGATAACTGGTTAATTCACGTTGAAATTCACACTGTTAAATTTACTGAATCGTACAGAACCCTGTTCTAGACTGGGATCAAGTTGAAAATTCACACTGTTAAATGTTAGCTGATCTCACAGCAACCTGTGATAGAGTGGTAATCAAGTTGAAATGCACACTGTTAAATGTTAGCTATTCTCACAAACCTGTGATAGACTGGTAAATCAGTTGAAATTCACACTGTTAATTGTTAGCTGATCTCATAGCATCCCTGTGATAGACTGGTAATCAAGTTGAAATTCACACTTTTAAATGGTTAGCTGATCTCACAGTAACCCTTTGATAGACTGGTAATCAATTGAAATCCACCCTGTTAAATGTTAGCTTAGTCTCACAGCAACCCTGTTATAGACTGGTAACAGTTAAATTCACACTGTTAAATGTTAGCTGATCTCACGCACCCCTGTATAGACTGTATAGCAAGTTGAAATTCACACTGTTAAATGTAGTTGTCTCACAGCAACCCTGTTATAGACTGGTATCAGTTGAAATTCACACCAAGTAAATGTTTAGCTGTCTACAGCCACCCTGTGAAGACTGTAATCAGTTGAATTCACACTGTTAATGTTATCTGATCTCATAGCACCCCTGTGATAGACTGTTAATCATTTGAAATTCACACTGTTAAATGTTCGATGATCTCACAGCAAACCTGGGATAGACTGGTAATCAAGTTTTAATCCACACTGTTAAATGTTAGCTGATCTCACATACCTGTGATAGACCGGTAATCAAGTTTGAAATCACCTGTTAAATGTTACTGATACCTCACAGTAACCCTGTGATAGAACTGAACAAGTTTAACTTCACACTGTTAAATGTAGCTGATATCTCACAGCAACCCTGTGACAGACTGTACTCAAGTTGAAATTCACACTGTTAATGGTTCGCTACTTACAGCAACCCTGTGCTAGACTGGTAATCAAGTTGAAATTCACACTTTAAATTACTGATCTCACAGCAACCCTGTGATAGACTGGTTAATCAATTTAAATTCACACTGTTAAATGTTAGCTGATCTCACAGCAACCCTGTTATAGACTTGTAATCAAGTTGAAATTCACACTGTTTAAATTTAGGCTGACTCACCACCCTGTGACCACTGGTATCAAGTTGAAATGCACACTGTAATGTTAGCCCCATAGCCAGTAATTTATTTGGGTGCTCTGTGAATTTGACAATTTGAACCTGAATTTTATGGTATAAAACCATGACTTTCTGGAAATATCCTCGGGCCGGCATGGCGGCAAAAAGCAGCAAACTTTCGGCACGATAGAGCGGATCTTTCTACTGATTGCCATTTTGGGGGTGTTGCACAAGCCGTATTCACATTTGCATATTGATTGATTGGGGCAAGCTATAGGGTACACACAAAATCTGGATTTGTCAACACCCTTGGTGAAATGGTCCCTTTATTGCTGACAATTTTGTATTGTCCATATCACAAGCATTTTAATTTATTTTCAAATGTATAATTCTCTGGCAAAATTAAATTTGATTTCAAATAACCTTAAATTTGATTCAAATTAAAAGTGAAATGAATGACATGAATGAATGTATACCGCATTTGCTGATTTTGCTGCTTTGGGTGGGTGACAGGGTTTTTTCTTGAGTCTCTGGTTCCCCTCTGTTCTCTTCGTTTCTTTCTTCCCGTTTTGGTCTCCCCTTTCTTTCTTCCAGTTTTGGTTCTTCCTTTATTATAAAGAGTAAAAATTGCCAAATATGAAAGACTTGAAAACAAAATATAATAGAGTTCCTGGGCATTTTTGTTCATACACAACCAGGCATACGCACACACATACACAAACATAGTTTTCTATGACCATATACATCCGAGTCTTTAAAAGGAAATAGGTCAAGATTTTTGTCAAGCTCAGTTTGACTTATTTCAATAAAATATAGGTACATACATCACGAATTCCCTAAAAAATATACAATTTGATGTACAATACAAAATAGAGGCCATTTTACATTTTTCTTTTTGACATAAACGAAGAAAACGGCAGATTTTTCGCCAAGCGGCTTCATTGATCAAAAGCGTCCCAATCTCGTGACGTCAAAGTGATACCAAAACAATCGTGTTTACTGTACCTCGAATTGGTATTGCTGACACTGTAATATTGATGGATTAATGAAAGTAATAATAAAATTAGAAAAAAATAAAAAAGTTACAGAAAACAATATTTTGTGTTCATTTCGTTTGTTTACTTATTATTGAAGTGGCACACTGCGATATGAATGGTCACAACGACGTAAATATTATGGGATGGTCATCACCTTTGCTCACCATTGGCCTGCGATGTGGATTTGTCGAATCTTTTCGAGTAGGCTATTGGGCGGGAAATACAAAGGGCAAAATATCAACAAATGTGGACAATTTTCAACTTATTTTGATTATATGTAATCTTAATCGTTACTTAAGCTTTCCATCCATACCAAATTTCCAAATAGTCAGAATCATGACATATTTCCTTTAAGGAACCTGTCCTCGGTCGGTCTTAGAGCCAAACATGGAATGAAGGCCATTGTTGTAGCTTCTGCGAGGACCTTTGTTATGTTATATTTCCGAGGATCTAAGTTCAAAAGAATTCTCCTTTTTTGTCGTAGTAATGTGCTGGCCCTTAAAATCCCTTTCAGCATTTTTTCAAGTTGCGTCTGTTAAGACCCCCCATTTCCAGCAGATTCAAGTTTTAGATTTTCACTACTTTTGTGTCCTAATTTTGAACAAAATTTAGTTGCAAGTGTCCAAATTTTCCCATTTCCCGTTAGCAAAGACCCCATTTTGCAAGTTTTGTGTTCATTTTGCAAGGGCCGCACCCCATCTACCCAAAGGAAAGTTGAGTTGCCCCCCCTGTCTGTCCTGACAAATTGTACATCATACATAGGCACTTTACTTACATGTCTGCACCAAAGGCCATAATCTCTAATGATTACCAAGGCATAACCTGTTATGACCACCAGGAGTGTGAATACGCAGCTTGATATATCAAGTGACGTGGGTTGACAATCAATTCCAAAGACAGGACCAAGCTGGTGATACAGATGACTACTAGGAGAACTAGTGCAGCTAATACCTGAAAAAAAAGAAAAGAAGCATTATTTTAGATGCATGGGAATCTTTTCATTGAACTTTCAGATCAATTTAAAATGTACAAATAAGGCTTATTGGCAAAATACCAACAACTCTTGAATTGCCCATACATCTTTGATTAATACAGTATGGAACAAATGGGTGTTAGTGAGTATGTGTCATTCCATCGGGTTTTGTTCCATTGAATGCTAATTACCACTACAGCCCATAGCTCTTGAATTGCATCATCCAACCTTGATTCAGACGTATGTGGAACAAATGGGTGTAGTGAGTGAGTATTGTCATTCCATTGGGTTTTGTTCCATTGACTGTAATATACCCCATACAGCCCAAAGGCCTTAATGGCAATCATCCATCCCCTGATTGCGAACAGTATGGGAACAATGGTGCAGTGGAGCATGTTATCATTCCACGGTTTTGTCAATTGAAGGTAATATACCACATAGAGCCCATAGGCTTTTGAATTGCATCATACATACCCTTGCTTCATACGGTATAGGAACAATGGGTGCAGTAGCATGTGTTATTCCATTGGGTTTGTTCCATTGAATGTATGGAATGCAGGTTTCCAACATACAGCCCATAGGCTCTTGAATTGCATCATATATACCCTTGAATTCAGACAGTAATGGGACAAATTGGCACAGGAATCATATGTCATTTCATCAGGTTTTGTTTCCTTGAATGTATATAACCCACATACAAGCCTATAGGCTCTGGAATTGCACATACAGATCCTTGAATTCAGACGTATGGGACAAATGGGTGTAGTGAGTATGTGTCTTCCTCGGGTTTGTCCATTGAATGTAATATACCACAATACAACCCATAGGTTCTAAAATTGCCTCATACATAGCCTTAATTCGAACAGTTGGAACAAATGCAGTGAGCATGTGTCATTCCATTGGGTTTTGTTCCATTGAATGAATATACGCACCACATCAGCCTATAGGCTCTGAATTGCAAATCAAACATACCCTTGAATTCTGAAAGTAGGGAAAAATGGGTGCGGTGAGCATGTGGTCATTCCCTTGGGTTTGTTCATTGAAATTAATATACCATAACACACATACAAGCCTATACGCTCTTGAATCGTCATCATATATCTCCTTGTTCTGACCGTATGAACAAATGATGGCAGGGAGCACTGTGTCATTCCATTGTTTTGTTCCATTGGATGTGTGTTTTAAATAAAGTATTCAACACATGCAATTCTAAAACAAATTGTATAAATATTGCAAATTTTTAACTTTTTACTCAAAAGGGCACCCATTTTGACACCCACATTTTTTCATATTAATAACACTTACCACTTCTTTTTGAAATTCAAATTAACATTATTTTATTTTACATTTTTGTTCCTATATAGCTCTGAAACATTCCCTGCAGGTGTTTTACATCCAATACAGTGTCAATTAAGGGATATTTAACCTGCAGATAATCTCATTTTGATATAGCTCTTAACATTCCTTCCTGCAGTGTGTTCTACATCCAATAAAGTGTCAATTTGGGGATTTAAAACTCCATACTCTCATTTTTTGATAACTCTGAAACATTTCCCTGTAGTGTTCTACATCCTCCTGCCAAGTACAGCTCTATAATCATTGATGTATAGCTGATTTCTTGAAGGCCAAGGTTTATGGTGGCATAGGAATTTCGGAGGTTCTGGCTAGCATTTGTAACCCTTCAATCATGAGCCTGCATGTCATTATAAAGTGAAGATTCAACTGATGACATACAGGACTAGATTCACGTATGCCACTTTGTGGCATAGCCAATATATGGGCAGGAACCCCTTGAAGACATTGAATTATAAATCGGGGGAAATTTTAATTACCAGGCGGTTCGCGAACCACAGTGTTTCTCCTTTCGCGGTCCCCCTTACTCCCTTTTATACTTGACCTCATCGGACCATTGCAATTGACCCTGGACTGTATTACCATATTTCCTAAGGAACAAAAGGCCTAAGTTTTGTTGCAATTGGACTGGAACCAATCAAAAAATGCCATTTATGTTTTCAACCCCTTAACTTTGACCCTCAGATGACCTTTGACCTTGGAGTACCTAGTATCATATAAAATTCCACAAGGGGCATACATCCAAGTTCTGTAGTAATTGATTTTCTCTTCTTGAATGAGGCCAATTTTTATGTTTTAAGCCATTTTATAACTTTACTCATGACCTTTGACCTATATGTATGACCTTTGCTCATTTATCGTATGAATGTTTCCCAAGGGGCATTTACTCAAAATAGTCCAATTTCTGTAGCTATATTGGACTTTTACTTCCTCAAATGGAGGGCCAATATGATTTTCAAGCCTATTTTTATACTTACCTCACACAATACTTTCCCTTTAGTATGTGACCCTTGACCCTTCCTGATCATATGAAGGTTAGTCAAGGGACATCTATAATCCAAGTTCATAGCTATTGGATTTTACTTCTCAAATGAAGCCAATTTGATTTTTCACCCTATTCTCAACCACCTCAAACGACCTTTGACCTTAGTATGGGATTGTTACAAGTAGAACTTTGAAGGGGTGTACATGGAACTCACTTTAAATTCCTTCAAAAATGTTAAGGCCCTATCAATGATTTGCTAAAATCAGAAAATCTAAAAAAAAAACCGATTTGTGTATGTCCTGTAACAAATATAGGTTCCTCCATCCCATAAATGATTGGCCAGAAACAACCTAATAGGACAAATCGATATTTTAGTCCTTACTTTCCGAAGTACACTAATACAAACTACAAACTACAAACCGTAATGAATGGACATTTGTATCTTTGAACACTGGCCGTTTTCTTCTTTTCTGTCAATTCTTTCAGTTGGAAAAAGTAAAGTATGAGATTTTTCTACAGGCTTTTCCTGCACTTCAAGCATTCCTGCCATTTTCAAATATGTTGCTCTTTTTGGATAAACACGGATAGTGGTCCTTTAATAGACATCCAATTTCGCAAAGGTGGAAAGATGTAACTTAACTGGCCGCGGGACAAACCGGGAAGACGGGAAGCTCATTGTGCCGGAATCCTGCCGACTCACGGGAATTTTAGTGACGCAAAAAAAAAAAACATACGAAATATATCAAGGAAAAAATGGATACATTCAAGGAAAAATTGTGAAATAACATCGAGGCAAATAATTTCAACAAACAAGACTAAAATAAACCTCAATTGAATACTAAAAGTATGGAAATGTGTACCATGTGTTTATTTCTTGTTAAATCTAAGACGAAAATAGCCTACGTCTCTAGCCAAAATCACCCAAATTCAGCGCAAGTAGCCGACCCCGGCGACCCCCATCGCCTTAGTAGCTCATGCTGCTCTCAAGCGCACGTGTGTGTTGAGCATCAGATCTACGGCGGTGTGGAAAGATTTGCACTAAATTTTTCCACGGTTAGTCTGTGTTACAGACGGCTAAAGATATTATCTAACTTGGCACTTCTGTGAGAGACTAGCATTATCAGTCCGCCCCGTAGAGAATGCGTGTGAATGAAACTAAATCTCAAGTATCATATGTCCGAAAAACAAGGGGGTTCTATCGATTGGATGTTTTGCATCATAATTTTTTTTTTTTCTACGAGATTCCCTGAACTGGGTCTAAACCTATTGAGAAAATTCAATCATTCTATCGGTAGTTTTTACACACAATCTGCTCTGAGTCTCTGACGAGCACCCCGGAACAGTGCCAACCAACAGCTTTAAATTTGTCACGATTCTACGTCATAAGGCTGCTAATTACATATGCACACACAGATCATCAGCACTCATACTTTCCGCCGCGCGTACCTCAGATCCAGCCACTCAGCGACATGTTATAACATGCCGTAGGTCTGAAGGCGAGTGATATGGTAATGACGACACGTACGTAGTCCGTTGATTAGGAATAAAATCAACGAAACCCAAACTTTTATTTACTGCCTAAGGAAGGATTATTATTGATAACACACACAACATAAGAGAACAAGGTAAGACAATAATAATAGGTTCGGCCTTCCATATTTCATTTTTTTTTTCAATTCAAATCGAAAAGCAATCCAGAACTTGAGACTTATTGTGTAAGTAATCTTAGCTTCTTCTTTCTCACGTGTATATTTTGTTTTGGTATGCGGTACATTAATGGGTCGGTTTTGGGCACATATATAACCACCACATCGCGTATAAAGTGTTAAAAAAGACGCAACCACCAAATAGCTTTCAATTGCAACTTGAATTTTTAAAAATCTTCAGCTTCTGAGGGCGGCTACATCCCCCCTCAGACAACCCCCCTGGCACCGTTTTTTTTCTAACGCGGCGCGATGGCTGCTTCGCAGCCATTTACTCGTCGTGAATTTTCGGAAATCTGACCTACCTTGGCCCGGGAAAAAACAATTTTTTTCCACCCGTGGTACCTGGGATTGGTATGTGGATGTCACACTGATTTTGATGACCATATTACATCTTTAAACATGTTGTCGTTAACGACAACAAATGTATACGACATAATGTGGAGTTTGGCTTAGAAGAACTAAGGTTTTGGCCTAGCACATCAATCTGCATAAAGCTGGCACTCGACATGATACAGTATATGCTCGCAGCTGATCGAGAAACTAATTCCATCAACTGGTGGATAGAGACCGAGAGAGTATAAATTCGGGCGGGCGTTGCAGAAAAAAATTGATGACTGCACTTGCAAAGATTTATTTTCCCTAGATCGGATTAACTTTTTCCAACTGAGGATGCTTAAGCAGGGATTAACCCGTTCCTTTTTGGTTTAGCTTTCCGCCCATTTCTTTTCTACCGTACATTACACTTCAACCGTAAATGCAGGGTCATTTACGGTTAGAATATTTCAAAAAGACTATTTCGCAATGTATAACCCAAATACAAGCAATCCTACGCATCTTTCAAGGGATTAGCAGCGATAATGCAAAGAGAATAGAAAAAATGGGAAATGCATTTTTTTAAACTTATAAATTGTGGATAAGTGCGTGTACTTATTCCATATAAAGGCTTAAATGTAGAAACAAACCACCAGAGTGCAAAAATGAGTACTTGAGGACATTTGTCATACCTGTCTTCCCCGAAACTAGACAAAATACGCGACGGCCCTCTCCCAATCTGCACTAACCAGCTGATTGTGGTTTAGCGCTGTTCAGAATAACAGATCACTAATGTTTGTGTTTGAGGTCAAACTGTATTGAGCATGGTGCACATATCACGCTGAAAATCTGTGATATTCACCGGGAGAGGCTTTTTTGATCTCAAATCGGAAATTACGGAATCGGATAAAAAGTACTTTAATACATGGATTTCAAGCCAACCACTTGCAGGTTATGTTCGCATATTTATGCCAGTAACAAAAATATGAATTTTTTGATGATTTTTTCCATGTTTCGGATTAGCAAATCGCTGCTAATCCCTTTAATCGGAATGACGTTTTTGTTATGGACCGCTCTATTTTAGCTAGGTTTGCAGAACAGTGTATTAAAAACGTGTAGCAGCAGATTTACTGAATTCATAATACAACTCGGATAAAATTACTTACCCAAGTTGTCCTTAAAAATACCCAAAAAAATACATCGGTCCTCAGACCGCTTGTGTCACCTGCCGTCGCGGTTTGTGAATGATAGGCCTCATGACCTTTGAACTTGATATGTGACCTTTGACCTCATAAACAAATGACTGATTGCATGTAATCTCCATAAACTAAGTTTGATTCCAATTGATCTTCAACTTTTCAATTGAGGTCAGTTTTACATTTTGGACTTGACCGTGCATGACTTTTTGACCTTTGTGACCTTTGACCTCATCAACAAATAAGGGATCCCATGTTGCACTTATGACTCAAGTTTGGTTCTAACTGAAGTAACTTTTCAATTGAAGTCAATTTTACATTTTCAGCCTATCTTACAACTTGACCTCACATGACCTTTGACCTTGGTATGTGACCTTTGACCTCATCAACAAATGGGGCATCCCATGTTGCACCTGTGATGCAAGTTTGGTTTAAATCCATCATAAGTACAGTGGCGTAGCCAGGGAGGGTAAATTTGACAAATCGTGCAAAATCAGCCTAATTTGGACAAATTTAGGGCACAAAGACAGTCTCAGCCTCCCGTCAAATTACAATCCTGGCTATGCCCCTGAAGTATGTGGATACTAGCATGATTCGTCATGCATTATAATGCATCTGGCCTTCGCTTTTATCATTGTGTCTTTCACATAGAGGCCGCTTGCATTATAAGGCATGATTGCCATACCGCAGTTAATTCTGGAGACAGCCCGTCACCCATGTGGTACAAAATAAAATGGCCGACGCCGCGATAAATTAAGTCTGACTGGGCGACTTTCACTTTTTAATCGTCAATTTTTCAATGACCAAGTGATTCTGCGACCAACATCAACACCTCAAATCAAAGCTAATAAGATTGTGGTCACGGCAGAGAAGATGAGAAAGAAGGAGGTGGCTCGAATTTGCAATCCGATTACCCAGGATTACTCTCATTCATCAGCTCATTGTTAGGAAACTTCAAGGACCACTTATTGTAATGGGTCAAAACCGCCCAAAGCTTGGCCGTCGGGAAGGTTTCACAACAGAAGTAATTGACACTCTCCCCTAAATAGCTTATTAATTTGCCAGCTAAAATATCTCTGCTGGCAATGAACTCCGTCGTTGTTTTCCGACTGATTTGGTTATTTATTTTATCGTTGCCGAAATAATTGAGGAATCAGTGGCTTTTTTAACGAAAGAAACAGCAACATCGAACCTTTTTTTTGCCTAAGCAAACATTTGATTCCAGGTTTTGGGGTCATAAAATATTTTATTATTTTAGCCTAAATTTAACAATACTGGTTATTTCCTTGATATGATATTATGGATTGAGTTAATAAAAAAATTGCATTTTTCAATACAACATCTCAACCAGGCAACCAGAGGCCGTAGCCAGGGGGGTGCGACGCACCCCCCAAAGTGACAAAGTCCGCTATTTGCTGCAGAATGTCCGCCTTTGCCATGTTGTTGTGAAGGTCCTGTATTTAAGTGAAAGTTTATGTCTTGCCTTAATTATTTCGTTTTTAATGTGTGGTGTGCATGTTGTATGAATGACTAAGCCATGTGTTAATCCATTGCATTAGGCATGGCTGAGTTTAGCTGTTTTCCTCCAAACCCGTTTTTTTTTGCGAGATGTCATGTCAGCTTCAACTTCCCCCCCCCCGCCCCGGTTACAAAAAATGCGAGCCTGGGCAGGTCTCGAGGACTTGCCATATAGGATATCAAATTCACCATTCCTGTCAATCACATATAGGGTATCAAATTGCACTTTTAAGTTTTCAGATAAAAGTAAAACATCGCAGGAAATCTGTTAGAATGATAATTTTTTTATGTTGCAATCATGTTCCAAACGGAATAACTCCATAAAAGTTCATACATGTTTCTATTTGAATAGGTCCTGGTCTCGGCTAGGGTATCATTTGAAACAGATCTGGTCTATATAGGGTACCATTTCATTCGTTTGCTGATCTCAATAGTGTAGGTAGATAACCAAAATCTGCCACTTCTGGCAAAAGCATGAAACTTCGCACAGACATTCCTTGGGTTGTACAAAGCATCTTAGAAGGGTTGGCCCAAAATCGTTACCTCGTTAATGACGTCATATGCCCCCGGTCCCTTTTTTTGCATAAAAATTTGCTTAATTATGTCAAAATGGAAATTCCTCAGAAACCTATCCTGTGTGGTATCAAATAAAGCTGAACATAAAGATTGTCTTAAAGTTACTAGTACTTTTTAATACGGTATCTTATCATTTGGGTCCAGTCTAAGGTTCATTAAAGGTCATTGGGAGGTCATTTGATATCAAAATTTCACCAAATTTGGTACAAATTCCTATCCTTACATGGGCAATGCTACAATACAGGGCAGTTCCGTACATTATGTCAAACAAATTCGACCATTGTAAAAAAATAAAATCATCATCAAAAGTACTTGATTTTTGTTTGCATATTAAAGGTAAATACTATGGGATTTCCATGAACAATAGCCTATTCAATTACAATCTATTTGTTGGATATTACAAAAAGTGACATGCTTCAGCTGTATATTCCCCAAATGTCAACTATCAAGCACCTCGTACTACTTACTTTTTGATGTTATTTAAACAGATATTGCAATATTGAAAGTTGTAAATACTTCTTTGATTGAAAAACTTTTTTTTTAAAATCTTTGTTCATTTACTAAAAATTATGGCATTTCGTCGTTGAGGATGTACAATTGGAAATATTTTTTGCAACGTACGGGGAAATTTAACCCTAAAGTTGACGGCTTTTGATTTTTTATATTTTTATTGTTTTTTCTCCTGCATTGCCCCCTGATTTGTACAGATCTGTTAAGGAAACTATAAAAGTTTTTGCAAAAGTGGACAGGTTCCTAAAACATGAGTAACTCAAAAGTATACTTTGGTGTGTACGTCCACAAGGGGGGGGGGGGTTCTTGTCCATGCAAACCAGAATGCGATTGGACTGAAAATTTCTTTCCGGGTTCAAATATATTGTGTTCAAAATGAAAAACCTGAATAATTAAAAGTTCTGTGGTCCACACAGTCACTGGAATACCCTTTTTCCCATCCACGACATGACAACGCACACAAAGTCCAGAGCAAAAATCCTGTGGCGAGCCACTTGCAGTTCACTGCAAGTTCAACTAAACAATAAAGGTAATTTCCTGCAGCCATACTTCCGCAGTTCTCTACTTACCTTGGATATTTCAGGTGCAAGGTCTACAATAGCTTTCAGTAGTTGTCAACATCGCTGAGCAGTAGCTAGCAGTCCAACCAGAGCCTCTTAAGACCTGGATCATTTTGATGTACATTCGGAAGAACTTATCATAGTCTTTTTGATAACCCAGAATTTCTCAAAATCCATCTGAACCACTTTTCAGGAAACAATTAAATCACGGAGATTGAAAATCCATACGGTTTCTGGCAAAGAACCAGGGTGCTAGTGCTGCCAAGCACTCTGTGTATAGCACGAAAGTCTTGTGATAGCGAGTGCACACGTCAGATCAACATCAACCCTATATGATATCACAGTATGTAAGGTTGTGGTTTTTTGTCATCATCTTTAGTCTTGTTCAAGAAGTCCCTTTTTGCACTGAAAGTCTGTAACATATACAGTCCTCAAAAGCCCATGCATACTCTTGTCTTTTCTATTGTATTTCCGAATGAACAATGAAGGCTGGTAGCACTACACTGGTTGGTGGTGAATATTTAGACTGCCTTGATCAGGTTACATCATCTAAACAAACAGTCTCCAAATCTAGAAAAGGATCCCATCAAAGATTTGTGATCGCAACGCTTCCCTTGACCTTGCCCAGGAATAGTTGCCTGAGGGCCTTTATGGTCGCGACCAGGTTCTTGTCATGTGCCAGCTTAGAATTGAATTAGAAGTTTCAAACATGGCAAAACCGGCTTCTTACTAGACTTGTTGTCCAACAAGCACCATCAGAATGTTTGCCAATCCTGTTTCCACGTCACAGAGCCATTTCTATGTGGAGACAAGCATGTGTTCTACAACTGCTGTTGACAGTCACCAAGGAGACTAAAACTCTGCTCTTCATGCAATTGTTTTTGTTTTTGTTCAACATTTTTATATATTTTCTGAAGAGATTTCATCTATGTGCAGAGTTTCCTGGATGTGATTTTTCTACGTACCAGTTTTTGAACATAGGGAAGAAAATGCAGTGTTTCAAGTATTCGCCTGTTTTTAATGGTTTGGGGGGTCTGTTCTTCTGTAGCATACCGGTTTCGATAAGTTCAGTCAATATGGTATTTGGCCTCAATTGTTAGAAGGTCCCTTCAAATTCATAAACCCAATTATCTGGATATACTCCGTAACACCATCCTCTTTTTATCCAACGTTATTATGTTCATTATGCAAATTGCCATATAAATTTTGAACAAATATACAAGCTGTTTTGGACAGGAAACTTCCAGTGACTCCAGGACTTCGTCGTTTTGAACCATCATCTTGTGTAACGTCTTTTTGTATTAGTACTATTCATTTTATATTTTACTTATATAATTATATATATTTTTTATTTTGATTACCTTTATGCTAAAACTCCACATCTGGTATCAATAAATTTTTGACCTGGAAACTCAAAAGCTATTTAACTTATAAAAAATGTTATTATTTTTTTCAAAATAAAAAATTTATTTTAATATTGTATTTATTCATTTTTATTTTGTTTTTTATTTTATTATTTTGGTTGTTTGTAGTTTGAAGGAACAATTTTAAAGCTGGAATGAAATGTTGCCATTTGACTGATTTTGAAGACATTTTTAGCTATTTCCCAAGCTCACCTTTTCCCCACTAAAACAACTTGCTGAAAATTGGGCAACCATCACTTGGTTACCACCCCCTCAAGAATTTCTTATTTCATGCAAATAGCAAAAATCCAATTTTTTGCAAAAATGGGTAGGACTATCCGATTTCCTATGGTTTTCAGCTTTAAATAATTATGGCAAGTTGCCATTTTTTACCTAACCAATAGTTTTTAGAGCCATAATGGCATGAATATTTTACAATGTACCATAAAATATCCTTAGGTGGCAACCCACCCCTACCCTTCGCACGTTAACGGCATACCCTAACCCCAGTGGAGGTGCTAACCGTCACATTTGTATTTTGAGTTCAATAAATTGATTGCTAATTTGATTGACTTTTTTTGCTAAAATGACCAGACAAAGGTGAGAGAATGATTACGTAGAAGCTTTCTACGAAAGCTTTAGACATTTTAGCGCCCGGAGCCAAGTTCACTAGGGTTCGTAAAGGCGAGGGTTACACGTAGTATTAAAACTTCCACTAAAAACACAGCTTTTCACAAAGATGTACCACCAAACCGCATATATTATACGTTGGGGCTTATATTTTTGGTGTTAATATCTGCAAAATTGACTAAAATACAAATTAAACCTTAATCACACTGTGAATAGTAGAAATAAAGGGGTCAAATGTTTTGTACAAGGGTAACAATTGAATTGTTTAATTAATATGGTATAGTTCGACAGTATCTGTGATCTAAAATAGTTTTATTTACAATAGGCACATGACAGTTTCAAGGTCCTCCTGGGTAAATTTTTTCCAATTTTGCTCCAAACTGTTTTAAAATTAATGTTCCATTTGGGTCACACTAGATCTAAGATATCTGTACATATATTCTTTTGTTTTACACTGCAACTATAGAATGAGAGTTAAATAGTTATGACCTCTCATAGGACACCGTCATGTTTTCATGCTAATTATGGCAACAAAATTCATATTATGGTGCACCAGTATATCTTTTGGGCTCCTGTACTTGTAGACGAAAATTTGACGAATTTTTAAAATAACAAACGGTAAAATGTAAAATTTTTAACAAACCCCAAATTGTGACCTTGAACCTACTTTTTTGCCTCATAACAGTTAAAATACTACTTCCAGATAGGGAATTTCTCAACAGCATAGCCCATTAGAGTGACCAAAGGGATATCCACATTTGATTTTGACACTTTGAAAGACCAAAACCGTAACTACGGTTATCAGCCAAAATACTGGTCATTGTACCGTATGACCTTAATGACCCCAAACTGACGTCTATTTACCAAATATTCAAATATTTCGGTCATTTTTAGCACTCTACATGTCTCAAGCTTTAATTTGTACCAACATGATATGATTATTGAAGTAATTATTTTACATTACCACGAAATATGTATAAAAAAGGGGGCGTGGCCAATGACGTCATTATGGGGTCGAATTTTTGGGCACCCCTTCTGAAATGTTTTATACCAGAAGTCCAGAACGTGTCCAGAAGGCACGATCTTGGTGAAAATATGATTATCTACTATACAGTAGGGTCACGCGGAACCCTTGTACTAGGGTGGTACCCGGGATCATGTTACAAGCTACCCCCCCCCACGGGGTGGTGAGTGATCGACAGCACATTAAATAATAATGCTATGGGATTCAGACGCAAAAACGTGTTCGCCCGGCCATTTCACGCCTAACGATCTAGATAGGTAGGAGCATCTTGCTTGCTAAACAGGGCGGCCTATAGTATAAAAAATGAAATTAAAAATCCAAGTGCAAAAAATAAAAGGAGCAAAACAAAAGGCGGCCACCCACTTGGAAGAAGCAAGATGATCGTTCTGCGTTGCTATGTGGATAAAGGCAAAATTTGACCCTTTTTTCAAAAAAGTTGTTGCAACAGACATCAACACAACACCCCTCAAAGAATCAAAACAGTGGAAAAAGTGATCTCTATGGTCTTTCCTCCTAAAGGCAGGGGATCTAAAGCAGGGAACAAAAAAATACAAGGCTTAGAAATAACAAAATATACATCTACCAATTATTCTAACATGTTGAGTAATGGCGCTAGTATTGTGGCTGTCAAATTGAAACGATCATCACGGGTAGAAATTCGGCAATCTCTAATTTAGGGGGTTTCATGTATTTCATGCTGTAAGTAAAGTGTGTGCTTTATCAGTAAAGAGACTGTGTAATGCTTTTCAATGGCAGCGATAGAGAAATTAAGAAAACCCCCTAAATAGAGGATCGCCGAGAAAGTTCCTTTTACTAAACAAAACCGGATGCATAACTACTTAGAACTAGACTCGATAAACAAAGTCCGTCTAAAACAAAGAACATTTCACTTACACCGCGAAATTCATGACGGCATCATCCCAAAGAAGATGCAATTTACATCTTCTCTGATCTTTCGAATATGCTAGATATCATTGTAGAGAAGAGAAATCTTGAACCATTCTCCTTTTTGAAATGAGATTAAAACAAGCACGACGACAGGTGCGACCAAAGCACTGATCTCTACACCAAAGTTCTCAAAGAAACTCGCTGCAACTTCCGCATTCCCACCAAATAGGGATGGGCGATAAAACTTTTGAAATGAGCGATTCATGCACTGTTAAATATCGGGTTTTTTTTTTTGTTATCTTCAGTAGATATCAGTATAATATAAGGGTGGACCATTTACAAAGGGCAATTGATGTCTTTTGGGTTATCTTCAGTAAAAGAGCAGTATAAGGGTGAACTATATTGATGACCTGTGGGTTATCTTCAGTAGATAGCAGCTAGTATAAGGTAAATCTTTACAAAATGTCTTAAAGTGAAAACAAAAGGTAATTTGTATATGCTTATATTTAAATATAAAGCATATGCTGAATTTCCTATTTGCTGCTGTAGGAAATTAGAAATTTCACAATTTTTGTACCAAAGAAATAATTCTCAGCATAATCCTTTGATAGTAATTTTTGGTAGAAAGCTTTACATCAGTGCAAAAATCAGAATTTTCACATACTTAGGGACACTTATTATATGGAATCTCTCATTGCACCTTCAAGTAGGGTAAATGGCTTTGGGGTTATCTTTAGTAGATAGCAGTTTAAAGTTGAACCATTTGGGTAGAGAAAATGACTTTTGGGTTATCTTTAGAAGATAGAGGTATGAGGGTGAACCATTTTAGTAGGGACATTGATTACTTTTTTTGGGTTATCTTCAGTAGATAGCAGTGTAAGGTGAACCATTTAAGTAAGGAAATTGATTACTTTAGGTTGTCTTTAGAAGATAAAAGTATAAGGTGAACCATCTAAGGAAATTAATTACTTTTTGGTTATATCTTTAGTAGATAGCAGTATGAGATGAATCATTTAAGTTGAGACATTGATTAATTTTTGGGTTATCTTCAATAGATAGCAGTATGAGGTGAATTATTTAAGTTGGTACATTGATGAATTTTTCATATATCTTCAGTAGATAGCAGTATCAGATGAACCATTGCAAACAATTTTAATAGGGTTGAGCTTCAGGAAAGTGTGTTTTGTTTATTTATTCTGTTTCGCTATGTTTGTTATTTGATAATAATATCATATACTGATAGTGTTACTAGATAATAGTATTACTAGATTATAGTTATCTAAGTACCATATACTGATAGCTATTAAAGAGACATGAGGAGATTTCCAGAAAGAAGCGCCCCCAATTTTTTTTCGAACCCAGGTTTTTTGCATATTTGGAATGCTTTCCAATGTATTAGATCACACCTGAAGTGAATAAGCCGAATACGCTGCCTTTATGTAATAATATGATGATTTAGTACTTTCTGTCGTGCACGACAGAAAGTCAAAGCACGGTGTTCTATGGGGACAATTACGATAGTCAGGCAAGTTCAAAACAAGGTTTGCTGTTTTCTTTTGTACTTGTTTGTCCAATAAACCTTCGGAACGTTCTTGTTAGGTGATCTACAATCGATCCCGTGCATTTTGAGAGAAATTCGTATCCTAATAAAATCTCCTCCTGTCACTTTAAATATCAATATATGGGATAATCATCACCTATCTGAAATATTCAGCATCATCTAAAATCAATTTCAGTAGGTGACACCGCGGCATCGGCGTATGCAGACCTGGCTTTTGGAGATGGACCAGCCACAGGGTCAGAAGGACCTCTAATAGCTGAAAATAGGCCAATTTTACATGTTTTGGAATGAACCCCTGGGGCACGCCCCAAAAGCGACCCCCATGATGGGTGACAGGGTGAAGAACCAAGAAATTCAAGATTTCTTTCTTTTTTTCAGTAGATATATAGAATGGGAGCTATTAAGCTGGTGATTCATATTTTTGAAATTCTCTGCTATATCTTGATGGCAGAATAAGGGGAGACATTAAAACGTGTAAAAAAATCTCAGATTCATCAAAGTTTTCATGGGATTGTGCAAAATTCAATGTTATGTACAATATTAATAGATTTTTTTCAACATGACAATAGGGTAATGATTGAGATCATTTTCAATTTGTAAAAACAAATTGTTTGCTTTCTATTTTCTTAGGTACATAAATAATATAAAGGGCCAAGGAACCAATTTTAAGCCACTATCGAATGAGTCAAAATACCTGAAATTTGCAGGAATAGCTTAAAAGGTAAGGGTAAGTCTGTAAGTTACTTCTTTCAATAAAAAAATTGACAGAAAAGGAAGAAAACGGCAGTGTTCAAAGATACGAATCTCCATTCAATTACGTGTTGTAGTACGGACACTAATGACTAAAATGTCCAATTTTGTCCTTATTAGGTTGCTTCTGGTCCTATCATTTGCAGGTTATGTTTGGACACATACTTGTTACATACAAGCAAAAATCTGATTTTTGATGATTTTTTTGATTTAGCAAATCACTGATAGTGCCTTTATAGTTATACCCAATAACTCCAATCCAATTTCCAGGCCTAAAGAGCCAAAGGTTCAGGATTTATTTATTTTTGTGACTATTTTGAGTAGATAGCAGTATACCGGCAAATCAATTATACTCAGTAACATCATTCCAAACCTTGTTATTTCAGTAGAGTAGAGCAGTAAAATTGAAAGTAGCTGCCATACATTTCAGTGTTAAATTTGCTGTGATTTATTGCTATTATCAGATCAGTAAATCACAGTATATGCAGTCAGTAGGGAGACCAATCCATCTGCCGGCCAATATGCCTTATGTAATTTCCACCTACAGGCTACACCACACGTACAAAACGCAGCACACACACACACACACACAAACGCACACACAATCATTTACTGGGATTCAAAAGTTGGTGATTTTGGGTCGCTTACAAAGGACTAATAGTTTGGAAAAAGGTGATCTCTGAAGTTAGGTAGAGAAATCCAAGCAAATTTTAAAAGCACTCAAATCATTAATTCTGCTTTAAAAAGACGAGGGAAAATGTACAACTTAAGATATGTATTCGGGCCAGTAGGGATTGTTACAAATTCGGCGCAGGTAATGGTGCATGTATGGCAAGGTAGTTTTACCTAGTGTATTTGTGCAAGGTCATGCCGAGTAAGGGACCCTGCACACAAATTTCACAGTAAACTAAAAATTACTATGGTGACCTCCACATCAAATTTGTATCAATTGAATAAGTTTTATAAATTGTCAACCATACCTATCTATAACCCTTTCAGTTGGGAACAAGATAAACATGGCCAAAATGCATGTGAGTGGTAGATTAAACATGTCTAAAAAATCCGATTGAAACATGCTCCTGGTTGTCAGCAAATGGAAATCAGCTTTTCATAGACCAGGCTAAGTCTCCAAAACAACCAAAAACACCATAGGTCAGTGTTGTGTTGAATGTTTCTCGAGTTTCGAGAGGAGTTATCAATTCTAATCCATGGCACGTACGTAATTATTTAAAGGTATCTGGAAAAATATTTTTATGATAATGATTGACTTTACAAAAGTTTTGGGTTTCCTTTAGAAGGATTTTGGTTGCAATTACCAATGGTCGAAATAATTTATCAATCATACAAGATCAACAAACAACTTCTTCATTTTCATGACTTCATCATTCCAGAGAAGATGTGTAATTTACATCTCCTCTGATCTACGAATGGTGGAAGGACATCATTGTGGGTCCGTAAATTGGTCAGTTTTATTGTGAAGAGATTTAAAACAGTACTACACACTTCCAATATTCAACAGCGGGCTAGGCAAAAGTCTCAAAGAAAAATATTCTTCCGTGTTATGCAAATAGCGATGACGTGATTTGACCTGGGGGGTGACGTACTTTCCCACCAACAATATAGTGAGGGGCAACTAAATAAATAAAATCTTTGTGGTTCAATACTTCAGTTAGTCCGGATAAGTATTTATTTTTGAAACGTGAAGAATAAATCTTTGACTCCAAATGTTTGAACAGTTATGAATAAAAATAACTCATTCAAATAACTAAAAATACTCATTTAAATACTAATGAGTGGACAAACCTTTTACTCAGTTCCTACATAACAAACAAACCAACAAAAGACAAACAAAAACAAAATAATTTTTCAAATTAAATATTGTCAATTATCAATTAGAGTTGAGTTTATTTTGCACCTATCTCAGTAATAGCCCCAGGAAGATTTATATGAAAACATTCTATCCCGATTTTCGATAAGGTGGCTTTTCGGGAAAGATTTATTTTTTTCCTCTCTATCCTGAGTAGATAGCAGTGTAGAGTGGAAGATTTATATTCAAATTAATTTTATTTCGTCCACCATTTTTTGTGCATTCTTTTTTCCCACCTGGATTTTGGTTTTGATGGCCCCTCTGTTTGACTATTTTTCTTTGTTTTAACTAAATGTTTTCTTTCTATTATTGCGTCAGAACCTGCTTATGCCGGTGTGGAAAGCAGATATAGTCCGTTATGAGCCATAGTCCGGGGCCTCATAGACTAACGGTAAGACCAAATGAAACTAATGTTGCGTAAAGAGTCCTCTGAATCGATTGCCCTATGTTCACAAAAACATGTTCCCAAAAACGACTATAGATACGCCGAAGAAAAGTGGAATGTGCATTTGTTTTTAAAAACAATTTCGTCTTTGATCCATTCAAGAATTAAACATTTGATCAATACAATTAACTTTATTTTCAGACACATTTCGTCAGATCAATTTAATATCGTCGTATCCATGGCTCGTCATCTCTGAATGTACAAAGCAATTTTCGTCCTTTGGTCATTTAACTTTCATATTTAGCTCGGTCTTTCGTCTCGGGGTGTTTGCATATTCCATGGCTAAGAGTTAGGTAGGCCTATAATAACATCAGCAAAGGTGTTGTCATCTACCTATCTATCTTTTTTTTCTTTTTTCACCTCATTTTTCTTTTTTTTCTTTCTCTCCACATTTTCTTTCTGTGTTTGTCTTCCGTCTTTTAACCTCCTATTTAACTTTCTACATTTCAATTTTTTTTTTCTTTATTTGCTTTCATATCATTTTGTTTTATTTCGTTTTTCTTTTGATTTCCTTAATCTTTTGCTTGATTCTTGTTCTCTTTATAACGTAAAAGACAGAAAAAACTATAACATTTTGCTGAGGTTACAGTCCTAGCCTTTAGTCATGGCCTATACATACGGACACGAGACGACATATACTGAGCTTAATAAAAATGTATAGGCCCAAGACGAAATTTGCTTTGTACAAATCAATGATGGCCATGGAAAAGACGAAATTTACATGGATCTTGACGAAAATGTCTGAAAATCAAGTAATTTTATGATCAAAATGTTTAATATAATTGCTCAAGACGAAATTGTTTTTAAAACAAATGCACATTTCCATTTTCTTCTATTCGGACGAAAAAAGACTTAAGAGATATGAAAAATATCATGAAAATTTTGAATCACTGGGAAAACCTAGATTTAAAGAGCTGAGAAAGCATTGCAGTAAAGTGAAACCATTTGAAGTTGATACCCAGTAAACATCCTTCCATACCCCCAATTGCAGTCCGAGAGCTATTGCTATTTGGTGTAGACTAGCAGTACTTAGAATTAAATACCCAATAACAGAGTTCTTAGATCCCCATTTCAGTAGACGAAGCTATTGGCTGTCCTTGTATAAGATCGCATACGAGTGAACCATTTGAATGAATCATATCATAACATCGTTCAAAACGTAATTTTAGCAGAGATAACTGTGATATCTTGTGTAGATTAGTAGTATGAGTGAGCCATTTAAATTGATATACCCAGCATCATTCAAGACCCTAATCCAGCAGCGCACGTGTGGCGCAACGGATAAGCGCTGGACTCCTCGATCATAAGAACATTGTAAATCGTGAGTTCGATCCCCCTGATGTCACCGTGTTTGTATCCCTGGGCAAGGATACTTAGTTGGCAATGCCTCGTCGACCCCAGCGAATCTGGGAGCTGTTATGGGGATATTACAATCTAACTGCCGATAGGGATGTGCGCGTTAGGCATGTCTTAGAGCAGCCACATAATGAAGCGAAATTATTCTGATGATTTCCTAATGGGCAAGCGTAATAAATAACAATGGTACAGTGATGTATACAATTATGTAAGAGCGACTTTATAAAGGCCTGCATTTTTATATGATTATGATTAGGGCGGCCAAAATGTTTAATTTAAAGTGAGAACGATACTACATTATTCAATGCCCATTGCGATAGGCGGAAGCTATTTTGTCTTGTGTAGATAGCAAGCTAGAGTGAACCATAAGAAAATGCGACCAACAATTTAATTTCAGCACTCCCATTTCAGTCAGCGAAGCTGCTATCTTGTAGTAGATAGCAGCATGGTGAACCATAGTAGTAGTAGGACGAAGCTGTTGTTATCTGGTGTAGATAGCAGCACGGTTCGAACATAGTAGTAGGAGGAGTGTTGTTTTATTCTGTGTGATAGCAGCACGAGTGAACCATAGTAGTAGGGCGAATGCTGTTATCTTGTTGGTTGGGGGTAAGATAGCAGCGCGGGTGAACCATGCATAGGACGACAGCTGTTGGTATCTTGTGTAGAAGCGGTATATACGGTTGAACGTGCTCCGAGTAAGCGCATGTTTTAAATTGAGACCATAAATAGCGTCATCCAAATTAAATTTTAGCAGGCAATAATATTTCCAGGGCCGTAACAGGGCCAACAGGGGGTCACTAGTCAGAGGGGGGAAAATTCCCGGTTTGGAGGCAGATTTTCCCAGACTTGGAGGTGGTTTTGAGGTTTTTTTTTTTTTTAAATGTTCAAAAATTTTCTAGTGAGGAGGCAAAAAGGCTGATTTATATGATTTCCCAGCTTTCTTCGCGGTCAAATGTCTCTGGTGCCCCTCCTGTACCTGTCCCTCCTGCACCCGACTGTTACGCCACCGCGTCTATTGCTATCTTGGTAGATAGGAGTACGAGTGAAACATATACTCGTAATATTAACACCTAATAACATATTCTAAAACCCAATTTAGAAGGGACGAAGCGGTGACGGCTCGCGTAGATACGCATACGTGGTAAACCATTTCAACTGAACTCCAAGACATCATTCCAGAACGCATTTGAGTATGGCGCGGTTTTGGCGATTGGTGTCGATAGCATTACGAGCGATCTAGTTTAAATCGAAAAACTACTAACATCATTTAATTAAAATTCCAGTTCAGTAGGGCGAAGCTGTTGTTATCTCGTGTAGAAGCACTCAAAGCGAACCATTTAAATTGAGAATACATTTATAACATCCTTCCAAACCCCATTTCGGTAAAACAAAAAACGTTGTGCCCAAAGTTGAACCATTAAATTAGACCTATAATACCGTCATCACAAACTAATTGTAACAGGCGACCGCTATTGCTATCTTGTATAGATAGCAGTATGGGTGAACCATTTAAATTGACACATAATAACATCGTTCCTATCCTCATTTAGTAGTAGGGACAACAGCCTGTTTTGTATAGATAGCGTATAGACGGAACCATTCAAAGCGATACTCAATAACATTCATAATACCCTCATTGAAAATGTTGCACCAACATGAGTCTTTGTAACAAAACTCCCAAAACGGGGGAGGGGTTACCACCCCTGTGATTCGTAACCGATTCTGTGTTAAATTTGGTATACCACAGGATGCTTAGAGAGTTCTTCTTTCCATTGGAACAAAAATAAGTACAACATCCCCCATTATGACGTCACTATGATCATATGTTGAGGAAAGTACGAATAGCAGTACAGTGAAACCATAGTAGGTGTAGGAGGAGAAAAGCTGTTGTTATTTGTGCAGATAGCAGACGGAACCATAGTGTAGCCGAAGCTGTGTTATCTGTGTAGATGGCAGGATGGTGAACCATATTAGTAGGACGAAACTGTTGTTATCTTGTGTAGATAGCAGCATGGGGAACCATGCCGTAGGCGAAGCATGTTGTATGTGTAGATAGCGCATGGGTGACCATATGTAGGGACAACTGTTGTTATCTTTGAAGATAGCAGCCGGGTGACCAATAGTGTAGGACCAAGCTGTTGGTATCTTGTGTAGATAGCAGCACGGGTCGAACCATTAGTAGTAGACGAAGTGTTATCTTGTGTAGGATGAGAAGCAGGGTGAACCCTAGCAGTTGGACGAAGCTGTGGTTATCTTGTTGTAGGTATGATAGCGGGACGGGTGAACCATGGTAGTAGCGACGAAGCTTTATCTTGAGTAGATAGCAGCAGGGTGGTGTGAAACCATAGTAGGAGGACGAAGCTGTTGTTATCTTGGTGATAGCAGCACGGAGGAGACATAGCGTAGGATGAAGCTGTTATATCTTTGCATCACACAGACATTTGGTCAAAAACATTCATTTGTCAAAAAGTTTCCCACAGAGTTTGTACATGGTGAGACGCTGCCGCCTCCACCCTCTTTGGCCGAGTGGATTTGTCATGATTACGTTGGTATTCAAGATAGCTAACAAATTCACACAAGATAGTAATCATCTTTCAGCTGAAAAATGAGCAAATCAACTTCAATATTCTTATGCACTTGCAACGATTAACAAGAAAACCCAAAGTTTCGTAGTTAAAACGTGTGGACGTCTCACCGTTTTTGGGTTGGGTATCTACACAAGAATAGCAGACGGTGAAACCATAGTAGTAGGACAAATCTGTTGTTATCTTATGTAGATGGACGCACGGTGAACAAGAGTAGTAGTAGGACGAAGATGTTGCTATCTTGTGTACAGTAGCGGCACAGGAACCACAGTAGTAGGACAAGCTGTTGTTATCTTGGTAGATAGCAGCACGAGTGAACAATAGTAGTAGGACGAAGCGTTGTTATCTTGGGTAGATGCGGCAGGGTGACGCATAGTGTGGGCGAAAGTGTTGTATATTTGTTTAGATAGCAGCATGGTGAACCATAGTAGTAGTAGGACGAAGCTGTTGCCATCTTGTGTAGATAGGAGCATGGTGAACCATAGTAGTAGAACGACGAGCTGTTGTTATCTTGTGTAGGTAATAGCAGCACGGGTGAACAATAGTAGTAGGACGAAGCTGTTGTTTTCTTGTGTAGATAGAAGCACGGTGAACCATAGTAGTAGTAGGACGAAGCTGTTATCTTGTGTATATAGCAGCACAGGTGAAACCATAGTAGTGGGACAAAGCTGTTGTTATCTTGGTGTAGATAGCGCACGGGTGAACCATGAACCATCGTAGTTAGGCGAAGCTGTTATTTATTGTGTAGATAGCAGCACAGTGAACCATAGTAGATTTATCAGATTATCAGATTATTGTCAATCAATCAATCTTACATATAGAAAAAAATCATTGACAGTAATTCAGAAATAATAATAATGTTTGTTAAGTGGACAAACTAGGATAATTCATACTAGATATCATGCTAGCTTAATATATAATATGAGAATGATAATACGAAGGATAATATGAAAAAAAATTATATTAATTTGCAATACGTAAGTAGAAATAATGAAGATTGGCGATTGACGATGGCACTACTAAACGCAGAGCGTGACGGT
>JAMKCH010006366.1:0-59576 GCA_023653785.1 Ophioderma brevispina
GCTAAATCAGCCGTTTTTTAGCCCTCTGACAGGGAAAAATTGGCCTTTTGACCCCCCCCTGAGAGGGAAAATTTCCCAAAACTGGGAAATTTGCCCCCTCAGAGTGGACAGGCCGAGACGCACTGGCTCCAACCACTACTTTTTTCTGGTATCTTCTTTCTCTTCCTCAATCCCGCCCACTCCATCACTTCCTCGGTACCCTACAAATGCCTTCTCCAAGTCTACAAAACACATACAGCTTTTTCCCTTTAGTCGGTTATCCTCTTGCAACCTACTCAAAATAAACACTGCATCTATCATACCTTCCCTGGCATAAACCCAAATTGCATCTCATCTCATCTTCCGAATCTTATTCTCTAGAACCCTTCCACAATTGTCATTGCATTCTCTAACAACTTCACACCACTATATGCACCACGACTAATTAATCCAGGGTGCCAAAATAAGAATTTTATAAAGGGCACCCAATTTCAAGAATTTCAAGTGTGTAATAGGGCATCAAGGCAATTACAGCATACTAGTATTTGGCAATGTTTGATGTATGTATGGTAGTTTGTTTGTGCACAAAAGGCGCCGTCAATTTTGCTTCAAAGAGCACTAATTCACATGAAAGGTGCGTGGCGATACTGGACGGATCTAACATATATTTGGACAAAATACGCTTCAGAAATGCTGAAAAATCAGCGAAAATGTGCTCGTTTGCTAAGCCAATTTTACGCATTGTTTTAAACCGTACTACACGGTGTACGGGTTGCGTGTTGCAACGGGCGGACTTACGCATGAGACACTGTGTGCACTACGCAATTAACAGGCGCTTTATGTGAAATGGGGTGGGGAAGGAAAAAAAAAAATGGTCAATTAAACACGTATTTATGCGCTTGTTGTCAATGCCAGAAACGACGGGTTATGATACGGGGAGTAGTTTTGAGAAGAAAAGATTAAAATATACGAAAGTAATGGGATAAATAAAATATTGACGTTTTTTTGTTTTCAGTATTGGAAATAGGATCTGCATGCCAAGGCACAGGATATGCTGGAAACTACGGAACTGAAAAAAATACAACCCGGTGTTTGAGGGGAGCAGTCATAAAAACTGCAGGATGACAAGAACTTTCTACGGGAGTTTGAGGAGTATGAGGGAAAAACGCGGCCTGACGGGAAGGGAACTATAAGAATTAACGCACGGGGAGTAAGCTACTTTTGAGAAACAAAGGGGTTAAACATAGAAACTTTACGGATGAAATATGACGTTTTATTATTTTAAAAAATACGAGAACAAAATTAAATCCCTAAATTATGCATAGGGAAGGTTTAGACGGGTTAATTTCAGTTGAGTTTCCTAGTAGAAAATACTAAACTATATAGGCCTAGAATGAAAGATATCAGGATATGATAGGTAGGACGGGGAATTGAGTGAGTTATTAAAAGTGATTAAAAAACATAGGCCTATTAATGTGTGACCGTGCATGGAGTCCTAAACTTCAGGATAACGGGTCATTTATACAGGAGTTTGAAGAGTTGTCACATTTTAGTGATCGTTTATGTTTCAGTGATCGCTTCCATTTCAGTGATCGCTCCCGTTCACTCATCTAGCGGGAGCCGCGCGAAGCGCGGGCTCCCGCTATAGTCTTACTATAATTGGCTTTAATTTGTGTATTTGATGTTTGTTTGTGCACAAAAGGCTCCCTCAGTTTTTTTTGCTTTTCAAAGAAGGCCGCTAAATTCACATGAAAAGGTTGCGTGAGGATACCGGACGGTATAGCGCATATATTTGGACGAAGTCCGTTCAGGAAATGGCGGAAAAATCAACGAAAATGTGCTCAGGGGCTATGAAAAGTACCATTGTGGTACGCATTACTAACGGCGCGTACGTAGCGAGGGTGCTTGCGAAGGGTGGTTACGCGTGCCAACGGGTGATTACGCGTAACTGACGCTATATGCGGTACGTACGCAAGTGAAAGGCTCTATATTGACAAACGGTTTTGGTTTTTTTTTTTTTTTTTTTTTTTTTTTGGTTTTTGGGGAAAGAAAGAATGGTCAAGAAACGCCATGTTATTTCGCTTGGTTGTCGATACCCCACGGGTTTGAGAAGAAAAAAAGTAAAATAGGGGAAAATGACTTGATGAAATATGACATATTCATATTAGAAATAGGCCTAAGCTATAGGATATGATGCAACTACGAGGATAAAAATAGAATAGGGATGGCTGTGACGGGGAGGGGGGGTGGTGTCTTAAATATACGAGGGCGAGAACTTTATAGGGGAGTTTGAGGAGTTATGAGAAAAAATATGTGGAAAATACGGGAACTACGTGTTATCCCACGGGGAGTACTTTGAGAGAATAAAGTACACATAAACCAAATTTAAAGAAATTAAAATTGAAGTTTTATTATTTTAAAAAAATACGCAGAAAAATAAAATATACGGAAAGTTATACGATTAAATATTCGTAGAAGGACATGAGCCTATAGGGTATGATAGGTACGCGAATGGAGGTATTAAAAGTGAAGTGACTCGGGGAAGAGTCATAGTTAGGGTGACGGTTTGGTTGCGTTTGTCTCGTACCATAGTGTGTCACTCTTCAGTGATCGCTTCAGTTTCAGTGATCGCTCCCGTTCACTCAACGAGAGGGAGCCCGCGCAAAACGCGGGCCTCCCGCTAGTGTATTAAAAGGCCAAGACTTCAAAAATTCAGGGCATCAAGGCACTGGTAGGGGCACAAGGCCTTCGGTTATTTTGCGCCCTTGTCATCCCCTTTCCCTTTAAAAATTGGAACTAACCACAACCCCAGAGTATGCCCACGCCTCTGCATCCCTCCTCATCTAACACTCTCTGACACAACTCCATCATCACACCCATCCCTATCTCTCCCCCTCGAACATCATCTCAGCACTCACCTCTGAGGTCCAGCTGCCTTCCTTTTTCATTTCTCTTATTCACTTCACCACTTCTTCCCACCTGACCCTCTCAACTACCCTTCCACCACATCACCTCCCCTTCCCCCTCATTCTCCTCATTCATGATTCTCTCCATATATGCTCTTTCAAGACTCTACCTATCTCTCATGAAATTCAACTTTCATCATTTCTTCTCAGTCATCTTCCCCCTTCGACGTCTCTGCCCCCGTTTCATTGGCCTTCACTATCTTATACAACTTTTTTGGATTTTCTCTCAACTCATCAGCCCGTCTCGCCTCCTCTTTCCATAGCTTCGCAACCACTTTTCTTCGCTTGCTTCTTTAAGCCGCTTTATAGCCCTCGCGTTTATTTCTCTTCCGTACCATTTCTTCTCATTCCTAAATGCATCCTTCTTTCTCACTAGCGCCTCCTTCACCTCTGCATACACCACCTCCGTATCTCTCCTGTCTCTCTCTCCTTTCGTTTTCCCGCACACTTCACACATGCCTGTAACACTCCTTCTTTAAAGCACCCACAAATCTGACCATATCAGTCTCCACAATCTCCCCAACTCTCGTCTCAAATTCTTTCTGTGTCGTCTTCTTTCTCTTCCATACTTGCCCCTCCTCACATCGCTACCTTTTCCCCCCTCACCAAATTTTTTCACCTCCACATCCACAACCACCAACCTGTGCTGTAGTTTGAAGTTTCCCTGGAATCACCTTAACATTCTTCAGAAATTTTTCTCTTCCCCTTGCCCACTACACAAATCAATCTCTGTCTCACTTCACCTAAGCTAAATGTCACTTTCCTTTTTGTCCCTCTTCTTGAACCACATATTCGGTCAACACATACTCTGTTTCATCACAACTCCAACAACTCCTCTCCCCAAAACCCTACCTCTGCGAACACCTTCAAAAGTTAGGGAATAAAATAAAATATTGACGTTTTTCAGTATTTAGAAATATGATCTGCATATGCCAAGGCTACGGATATGCTGGAAACTACGGAAACTTGAAAAAATCAATCCCGGCCCTGGATGTTAGGTGATGGGAGAAGTCCATAAATGCAGGATGACAAGACTTTTATGCGGGAGTTTGAGGAGTTATGAGGGAAAAAACGCGGCCTGACGGGGAAGGGAACTTAAAAGAATTAATGCACGGGGATAGACGACTTTGAGAAACAAAGGGGTTAAACTAGAAACTTATACGGGATACATTGACGTTTTATTATTTTAAAAAAAATTAGAGAACAAAATTAAATTCCCTAAATTAAATCATACGGACATTTAGACGGGATTAAGGTAATTCAGTTGACTTTCCTAGTTAGAAAATACTAAAACTATATAGGCCTAGAATGGCTACAGGATATGATAAGGTATATACTGGGAATTGAGTGAGTTATTAAAAGTGATAAAAATACATAGCCTTTAATTTGTTACCCCTTGCATGGGAGTCCCTAAACTTCAGATAACGGGACTTAAACTGTAGTTTGAGAGTTTCCACAGTTTTAGTGATCGTTGTCTTCTGTTTTTCAGTGATCGCTTCCTTCAGTGATCGCTCCCGATTCACAGACTCATCTAGCGGTAGCCCGCGCGAAGCGCGGTCCTCCCGCTATATATTCTTCTAAATTTGGCTATGTGTGTGTAGTAAATGTTTGTTTGTGCACAAAAGGCTTCCGTCAGTTTTGCTTCAAAGAGCGCTAATTCACATGAAAGGTGCGTGAGGATACCGGACGGGTTATAACCCATATTTGGGGACAAATCCCGTTCAAAATGGCTGAAAAACAACGAAAATTGCTCAGTTGCTATGGAAAATTACCATTTGTTACTACGTGTTACTAAGCGGCGCGTACGTATGCGTGGTGCTTTGTGACGGGTGTTACGCGTGCCACGGGGTTATTACGCGTAATCTGACCCTACTGCGGTACGTACGCAGTGAACAAGGCTCTTATATTGCAACGGTGTGGGGAGAGAAAGAAATGGTCAAGACCACGCCATGTTTAATTTCGCTTTGGTTGTCGTATACCCCCACGGAGTTTTGAGAAGAAAAAATAAAATAGGGAAAATTACTTGATGAAAATTTGACATATTAATATTTAGAAAATAGGCCTAAGCTATAGGATATGATTTAAACAAATCATGGAATAAAAATACAATATACGGGATGCTGTGACGGGGAGGGGGGGTCTAACCTATGGATTGCTAGAACTTTAAGATGTGAGTTTTCGAGGAGTTTGAGAAAAATTTTGGAAAATACGGGAACTAACGTGTTATCCCACACGGGGAGTCTTTTGAGAGAATAAAGTACACGGAAATTTATGCGGGCTTAAAATTTAAGTTTTTATTATTTTAAAAAATACGAGGAAAAAATAAAATATACGGAAAGTTATACGGTATTTAAATATTCATAGACGTACATGAGCTATAGGATATATAGGTACGCGAATTTGATTATTTAAAGTGACGTGAACTCGGGGAGAGTCATTAAGTTAAGGGTGACGGGTTTGGTTGTTGTCTCGCATAGTGTTCACCTTCTTCATGATCGCTTCGAAGTTCAGTGATCGCTTCGCTCTCCCGTTTCACTATCACTCGCGGGGACCCAGCGCAAATCCCGGGCCTCCCCTAGTGTTAATTAACAGGGCCAAGAAATGGCAAAATACAGGGCATCAAGGCAAGTCTGGTAGGGGCACAATTGCCTTCTGGTTTATTTTGCCGCCCTGATTGCATCCCCTTTCCCCTGTAAAAATTGGAACTACCCCACACTCACTGCCCCCTCCCTCTGCCTCCCTCCTCCCTCTAACACTCTCTCCTCTCGATCCCCAACTCCCTTCCTCCCCAACACTCCCTATCTCTCCACTCGAACTATCATCGCAGCACTACTCTGAGGGTCCAGCTCCTTTCCTTTTTTTCATTTTCATTTCTCTTATTCACTTCACCACTCTTCCCACCCGCTGACCCTCTCAACTGAGACCCTTCCCACCCCACATCACAGCCATCTACCTTCTGCCACTCATCTCCTCATTCCTGATTCGCCGTCCCGATGGCTCTTTCCAGACTCGACACTAGCTCTCCACTGAAATTCAACTTTCCATCATATTTTTCTCATAATCTTCCCCCTTCGACGTCTCTTCCATCATCCGTTTTTCATTGCCTTCACTATCATATATCAACTGGTTGGATTCTCTCAACTCACTCAGCCCCTTCTCGCCTACTCTGCCTCCTCTTTCATAGCCTTCGCAACCATTTTCTTCGCTTGCATTCTTAGCTCTATATACCTCGCTTTATTCTCTTCCGTACATTTCTTTTTCTTCTCATATCCTTAAATGCATCCTTTCTTTCTTGCCACTATCGGCCTCCTTCACCTCTCATTACAAACACCACCCAGCCGTATCTCTCCTGGCTCTCCTACATTTCGTTTGCCCGCACACCTTTCATCACATCCTGTAACACTCCTTCTTTAAAGCACCTCCCAATCTGACATATCAGTCCCCACAACTCCCGCAAACTCTCGCTCAAAAATTCTTTTTTCTTGTGTCTCTTCTTCAGCTTCCATACTTTCTTCCTCCCATCACATGCCTACCTTTCCTCACCACCTTTTTCACCTTCCACAATCCACAACCACCACCTGTTGTTGCAAATTCCCCTGGAATCATCACCTTAACATTAACATTCTTCAGAAAATTTTCTCTTCTTCTTCCCCTTGCCCACTAACACAAATCAATCTCTGTCTCACTTCCTACTCTCCTAGGCTGAAAGTCACTTTCCTTTTGTCCTATTTCTTGAACCACATATTCGCAACACATAACTCTTTTTCATCACAATTAACTCCAACCACTCCTCTCCCCAACCCCAACCCTGCGAACAACCTTCAAACCTTGATCCTTTTCCCCACATGCCCATTAAATCCCAACACATGCAAAGACCCCAATTCACACCAACACTTGCAGATCCCTTCATTGCCAACTCATTCATAACTGCTCCTTTTCTTCCACACTTCTTCCCACTGTGGAACTAGCCCAATATGACACTCACCCCCTCCTCCTCAAAGACCATTAGAAGGCTATCATCAACCCATAATCGCTCTTCCATTCTCACTTCCACCACCTTTTCACACACCTCCTCTTTTAACCATGACTCCCAACCCCCACTACTCCCCAACCCCCAATCCTTCACTGTTTCCTGCCCACCATACCTTGTACTTTCTTCCCTCTATGCCCAACATCCTAGCCCCCCTCCCCCTCTCACACCTCACCAATCATGCACACAACATACATCCACCCCCCTTCCATTTCTCAATTCTTCCACTTTCTCTAACCCTCTACCCCCCCTTTCCCCTTCAAACCTGCCCCCCCAGGTTCCAACTACCCACCCTCACCCCGACCATCTAAAGTTGCCATATAGTTTGTTAGCTTTTCTGAGCACTCCCTAACAATATCTCGTCACTAATGGCGGGGGCTGGTGGGTATGTGCCATGCCCGGGGGGCCACTTGTATTTTAAGGTGGATATCATGCTCGTGTAATGTGCCTCCCATCCCAAAATGTACCCTAAGCGCGTATGTCACTTGTCAGGAAAAACACCCTAAGGCTGCCGAAAAAAGAAAACCCTGTTGTTTTTTACGGGCGAGCGGCCCTTCGTTTCGATGTAGGGTCGGTCGGTCGGGGGGAGAAATCGCACATTTTTTTCTTTTTTTCTTGTTTTTTTTTTTTTTTTGGGGGGGGACCTTTCTTTTATCTTCAAAATTGGCCTAAAATAGCCAACAATCTTAAAAATAAGAGAAAAATAAACATTTTTTTACAAACAAATTTCTCGTTAAAAAAAATTGCCAAAATGATAAATTTGGTCAAAAACATGTCGATTTTTAGCATGATTTTTTTTTTTTTTAAAAAAAACCAAAATTCTGCAAAACTGAAAGATCAGGGTCGGTCGGGCCGCGTAAAACAGGGTTTTTTATTTTCGTCGCCTAGCACGTATTGTGGTTGATTTTGGCTACCCTAAACAAGTACGTTTGGCTTGAATTTGCTTACCCTTACAAGTGTTTGGTTCATTTTACTCCCCTACACAAGTAATATTTTGCATAACAATTTAAATACAACCCTAAACAGTATTGTGACAATTGATTTGGCTACCCTTAACGAGTACATTTATAAAATTACATTACCCATACACTGACAGGCTAAGTCTCTTCTTATAACTTTAACCCGAAAAGGAAATATTTCCACATGATTTCATTGAAGTTTTCTGCTTTTATTTCACTCTTATGAGTAAAAAAGAATCAATTTGCGCATTATCTAGGGCCCTAATAAGTTTAAAAATAAAATTAATCCTTGCATTAATTTCAAGTCTCTTAAAGTGACAAGGAGAGTTTTTAGGATACGAATTTCTCTTCTCTCAAATTGCACATGGTCCGATTGTAGACTCCTACCAGGTACTTCTGAAGGTTGTATTGGACAAAAAGTACAAAGAAAGTAGCAAACCTTGTTTTTGAACGTGCCTGACTATCGTAATAGTCCCCCTAGAACACAGTGCGTTGACTTTCTGTCGTGCACGACAGAAAGTATCAATAATCAATCATATTACATAAAGAACTGAGTAATGGCTTATTCACTTCATGTGTGATCTAATACATTGGAAAGGCATATTGCAAAAAACCCGGGTCGAAAAAAATTGGGTGCTTCTCTGGAATCTCAGATTTTCTCTTACAAAGTTATCCCGATTCTTTGAATTAATTAATGAGTCTTGTCGTATGTCGTAATTGACAGGGTTTTTTTTTCGCCAAGTCCGCATTCATTTTAACTAAAACCCGGACTAATATTCATGACATATTTTGATTGACCTAAATCATAGAAATTCCCTTTCATACGCCATATACTTGTAACGATCTGTCAATAGTGTAGATTAGCACGCAAAAAAAATAAAACTTCCTAATTATAAAAGATTATGGGTCTATATGTAATGAGACAATGACTGACCTAGAGAAAATACAACAACACTAAAATACGGCTATAACGGTTAAAAAGTAATCAGGAATCTATTATGGGAATCAGGAAAAACCGCTAACAAATAGCACGATTTTCCAACATTTTAATGTTGATTTTTTTACAAGTATTCAAAATATCAAACCCTAAACACGTATTTTTCGATGTGAAAAGTATACCTTAATTGGACATTTTGATGATTTTGATACCCCTATCATAACAAACCGCGCGTACCATCGCCTGACCTCAAAAAACGACCCAATTACGCGTTTTTGTGGTACACAGCCATGATATCCACCTTGGAATAAGTGCCCCCCACGGGGTGCCCTGAGTTTTGGATAAATAGCCTCATTCATATTGTGGTATGCAACACACATCTTACAATGACACTGCCCCAGATTCACTGTTTTTGACATCAAAAAACATGTAGCTAAAGTATCTCTTTACATTCAAAACATATACATGGTACATGTTAGTCTAACCTTATAAGAGGGCTTTGCTTTCAAGCTAGCTTAGTGAAAATGCTAACTGCTCCTCCTGATATGGGCTGTAGGCAGTGAGCCTATATTTTTCAATCTCTCTTGCGACACCAGGGAAAATGATTTGGTCTACCCCCCTCACAAACCACTCATACCAGCCTTCTTTTTTTCTTGGAAAACTGTAACCCTTCCATTCACTCTGCTAGATGTTCTTTGATCACAGTTAAATATTCACCAAATGATCTTGGTGCACTATCCATCTACATAATTATTGTGAAATGATTGTTTGTCCTTCCAAACTGCATCCTGGAAAAGGGCCACACCATGCTCACAATGAGTACTTTTGGTCAGTTCATTGAAGGTGCAAAAATTAAACTTTTTTTTCTTCGGTGTATTACCATCTCTTCCATAGACTATTACTCCTCTCTATACAGTAATCTTTTCTCACAATGCGTCATATATTGTTGGATTCATTTCAATGAATCCCAATGAATGGGTTCGGTCTCGACTGGTAAACATTTTTGGCGATCTGTCTTATGGGTCCACGACCTCTGCTGGTAAATTATTTCTCTTCCTCTTCCCTTTTGTGGACCCAAAGACAGGATGGCCCCACATTTTATTTATCTTTATTGGAATACTCCCTTCTCTTGACCCACTAGGTAAAGCCCGCAGCACAAAAGCCCAATCTTGATCTGGTTACAGGCGTCGAATGAAGCACGTGAAGTTTTTTTGTTTCCAGCCCCCATGCTCCAGGGGGCTAGTCAGTAGGAAAGTTGTGGGCACAGGGTGGAATGGAGTACAGCAGACTTTTTTTTCTATTGATTGTCTTTTTTGTCCATGATGACCTAAGCTAATAATTCTGGAGGGTGTGCAAAATTTTCGTGCAGTGCATTTTCTAGAAATCCAATATGGTGCCGGCTATCACTCTCTCAAATTCATTGGTCAAATGGCCTAATTTTATGCACTAGATCCAGGTTTTAAAAAGCACGAGGCAGCTTTTGGACGGTTATTGACGTGTTTAATCACAACATTACCATCACATCCAATATGGCACCTGTGGGCCACCCTAAACCCAATATGCCCTGAAAACATTCAAGTGAACCATAACTCATCAAAGTATTTGGAATAGAGGCATAATTCTGCGCTCTATACCAGTAGGAACTCATATCTGAACATTTTTAATTTGTGGTTCAACTAAGCTACCAATCAAGATTGGAATGCCAATATGGCTGCCTTTTTAGATCTTTAAACCACGAATTGTCTATAGTCATAATCTCCTGCCGTCATTTTGTAAGTTAGTATGTTGTCAAAACAAATATACCAGATACAGTTATTATGCTAAATAACATACATCTCATACTTTAATTTAAACTTTAATAATCATTTGGGTGTTTTAACTAAATAAAGTACAATCTATCGTAATTTAATTAGTTTTAAAAATGTAAAAAGCAGCCACACCATTGGGCCCCCATCTTAACATTTTGCATGTTAAAGAACAGAAATTCCAGATAAGAATATCAAATGGTAAAATACTTATCCCATACCTAAATTTACCAAACCACACTTTATAATAATAATTAGTTGTGTAACTCCATATCGACACATCTACTTAGGTTTTTACTATTTAAAGGAAAGGCGCCTGGTATTGGCTGCCATCTGAATTTTGAAAATGTCCCATACAGAGAATGCCAATCCGGTTTCTATGATAAGTAAATGTATCTCATAAGTGTACCGATAAAGCATTCATATATACACTGGAATTAAGCCAGCCTCTAACGCAATGTGTCAGAATCACTTGACGTGTCCGGATGCGTTGGAATGCATTCTAGAGGTGTTAAAGTAACACTTGCAGAGTGTGATCAATTGTAACAGATTTTTGAACACCTGCAGAACATTTTTAGGTTGTTCTCATGTATTCAGTACGTAAATAGGTTAGAATGAGGTGTTAAGATCATTTTAATTATTCCGTGTCCGAGATCAGTATTTGACTTTGAGCAGCCAATTGGATTTTGTGGCAATGTTACATGATAAAATTAACATTACGCAACACTTTCTTGTGCTTAAACACAAAACAACAAACCGGATTACCGATAAATATTTGTCTCTATCTGAAATACTTAAGGGATTATGAGTGATTTTGGACATGGTGGGCAGCCATATTTGATTTTTAAAATGGCCTGTAACAAATTTTTGCAACACCCTCGTCCAAAAATACTTGGCCTTAGGTCCTCATGTACTAAAATCTATCAATAGAATAAGTCTGTCTCCATTTCCAGTCCTTCAGTCTTTGCCTAAACTCTAACCACCTGACTAGCAGTCTCCCTCACTAACATCAAAGGGCAAGCTATTGATTTTTCTTTCTTATCTTTTTTTGGACTTCAAATTTTTCCCCTCTAACCCACAGATTCTTTGTTTCTAACCTGAAAAAATATGAACATTTATTATTTTAACAAGATCAACATTCAGAGGTCGCTACCTAACCACAAGACCAGCGCGGATTGGTGTTCAGATAATTTGCAATTCCATCCTTGATACAAGGCCTTCATAACAGGTCGGGAATAAATCGCTAACTGTTATGTGGTCAGGCACTCATAATAATAGCTCGCTCCGCTCTGGATTTCGCCACAACCTAGGCCTCCATGAGCATGAGTGGTGGTCAAAATCTTCAAACTTGCTCAAAGGACGACTTAAAAGAGCAAGATTCCACTAATTGAATCGGGCCATTTTGGAGTTTTGACTGTAATGTGTTTTTCAGTGCAGGTTTCAGTGTCAACAAGCGTAGATTTCAAAGCTTAACTGTGGTCCTTTGTCGGAAAAACAATTAATTTGATGAGATGAAACGGCGATTCGAGGAATGGAGTCCACGGAATACCGTTACCGTAGGTTGCGTAACCACCACAAGACTGCAAGCCTTCAGTGTCATATATATCTTGTACAGAGTCGGAGAGGCATCTCACAGCAACCATGTCATGACTGTGTGATCGCCATAACGTACTCTGACACATCTGGTGTTCATATGATATTTTGACATGTTTTGCCAGAGTTAAATTGAGCGAACCACAACCAAATACATCAGTGAATTTTTTACTTGGCAAATCGCTTGTGCAGGTAGTTTCAACCAGTATTCTTCAGCTGATTTTGAAATTGGTTTGTAATTTGTAAAGTTATTTTTTTCTCATATCATTCCATGTACTATTACACCTGACTACCGTACTTATCTGGTCGTGGTTTGAATCCTCAGACTAGTACATTCAATAGAAGCTGTTTATTTATTTACAAATTTGGGCTACTCACACGCGATCACGGGTTAAATGGGTTATTTTATGTAGTTGTCACATTCTGCATTCGATTCCCGCCATCCAACAAACCCACAAATCAGTACGTGCAACGAATCCCCATGGGCGGTGACCGCACTTGTGACTTGTGCATATACACTGAACGGTGACTTTATTCCACTCCTTCCAAAATACATAAGTACTTCATAGAGAGCAAAATTGACTACCTACTTAGGTCCCCTCACAGCTGATGTTATCCTCAACTTATCTCCGCAACATGTGAATCCGCCATAGTACACAAGCCCGTACCAATATACTTGGCCATTTTAGGTCAGTGCTCCCGGGAACTCAAGATATTTGCACACAAAACGTTTGAAAAAAGATTGGTACCTGTCACAATCTAAGGATGCAATAAACCCATCTTTTCCTTCAATTATACACAGAATTCAAGGCTTTCAGAAAGATGATTGTCAGGAACTAATGGAGAGGTCGTTTTATTATTATTTGATGATGTGATTGTAAGTTACAAAATGTATAATCCCTCACTGTTGCTCATGCATCCCACAGGTGTAGCTAAAAAAAACAATTCAGGGCTACGTAATATTTCTTGAGATTAGGTCTGGGTAATAATTTTCTTGGATTGTACAATTTGTGACCCCCACTTTCTCTTACCACCCCACTCTGAATTCCGCAACCTTTACAGAATAAAGTACATGTGAATGGCTGCTGCACTTTTTCTTTAAAGCCTACTCATAGACCTTTACAAATGAAACATGGTAAAATGATTCGAGCTAAATACAACATACGCGAGTGTCCTTATACACTCGCGGATATTCACAATCACTTGCCAGTGATGTTTTCCTTATGCAAAGGCAAACTATGGTGTAAAGTGCTAGCTACGCGGTGGCCCCTGCACCTCATGTTGTGTGTGATGACCCGTTAGGAAGCTTATCAATCAGGGTGTCTATTCGGTAACCTGTTGTTTTGTAAAGATCTCTTCAGAATCGTGGTTGAGAAGTGGGGTTAAAACTGTCCAATCATATGCCTTCCTAAAGATAGGTTATGGTAAGCTGAAACACATATGACCATATTACAACCACCTAGAGATCGACCAACAAGTGTCACGGTTCACTTTCTGCTCAATTATCTCATTATTAGTTGATTTTAAGTAATAAGTAGAAAAACAAAGCAGTTGGGGGTAATGAAATTGCTGTGCTCTACATTGAAATTTGGAATCAGCAACATCCTATTACTGCCAAGTAACAGTATGCAACTACCAATGTCCTGCCATAAACTAATGCCGGTGAAGTACGCTCAATGGACATATTACAATAGTCCCTGGTTAGAATTTGTCAGGCAAGCTGAATGCACGCAATGTAGTATGCAAATAACGTGCGATATAGGGCGCATGCCTCTTGAACCAATTACAAATGAATGACCCTATGCTTCTGTCTGGGTTTCCACACTCACACGGCACGTACCCCAATCTTTGCTGAGAAATTCTGGCCGATTAAACAGCTCTTAATTTCTCACCTGGGTAGAGAGAATAATAGTCCTCTATCCTTACCCAGTATTGCAGACGTAGCTTTGATTTATATACTTTGTCTTATAACCTCTAAGAACTAAACACGAATGCAGTGGTATGGCAAAAGGAGTAAAAAAATGGAGATGGGGCAGACTTAAAAAGATGACAGATTAAGTGGAGCCAGATTAGAAATGGCAAAACCACTATAAATAAGAAAATGAAACCAGGTGACCACATGGGAGAAAGGTGGTAATAGATTGTCAGAGGCATGTAAAGGAACTACAGCCTGTCTAGATACTAACCAAACCACAACACGTGACATAGTTTTGGAAGAGGGCCTTTGCCCAGCAATGGGACGAATAATTTATGAGCTGATGTTCACACCTTATTTGTGTATATAAGCACACACAAGAACCTACAAGCATTTTGCTCTACTTTTCAGAACTCTACCACCATCACTATTAGCCACCTAGGTCTAACCAGCTGATATTGTAGTTGGACATTGGGTTTACCAATCAGAGACATGGGTAAGAAAAACTTAAGGTTTGTACAGATAGAAGGGCTATTTTGATTGGCCTACTCAACGGCATACAAACGGGTAGGGGCAGGGGCAGTTTCCCTTTGGCCGGGGACCTAGAAAAGCAGGATGATATGGTACCAAAATATGCATTTTCATCATCCATCCCTCTTCTTTTGGATATTTGACCAATTTCTGCCTTAATTTGGGCAAAAAAAGTACCTTTGCGCGCTATGTGCACATTCATCAGGTTTCCATCAGACTTGAATTAGAGCAAATCAACACGAGATAACTTACAAATTTTTGCTTCTCTGCAGGACATTTGGAATTTTGGCCCTCTCTCTGACGAACAATTTTTGAATTCTGCCACCTTGGATCGACTGATCAGTACAACCACTGTTACCTCAAATGTTATTTTCATGCTAATATCATGTAATGGCCAGATCAGAGACTGTAAAAAACGTGGTAGACCTCATGGGGATAGAGGAACCTATTAGGAACACCTAAGGTAATGTATCTTGTTGTATTCATACATACCCTCGGTCATGTATGATCATAGCCACTCCCTCTAAAGGGGGTATTCATAACAATTCTATTCGAAGACCCCCTGAGGCCATTAAAAGGTAGTGCCTAGTTCTCTTACAATTGAAAAATTCCTAAATGCCTCTGAAATGGAAAATATTAAGAAAGTTCACATAACCGTACTAATATAATCATGTTTCCATATTTAGCAAAAAACGCAGTTAAAAAAAGGGGATTAGCAGCGAATTTGCTAATCCGAAACATCGAAAAAATATCAATTCAGATTTTGGGTATTTTTTTCTGCCTGGATATGCGAACATAACCTGCAAAAGTGGTTGGCTTGAAAATCCTTGTATTAAGACACGGCAGTACCCTTTATCTGATCTGTAATTTTCTATACGTGCGTATCAACAATTCCGACTTGAAGGACTCAAAAAGTCTTTCCCGTGTGAATATCCCAGACTTTAAAAGCGCGATATTGTAACCCAATGACCAAGAACAGTTTGACCACAAACACAAATATTATTGATTTTTGTTTATTCTGTACCGGTTTTTGTAAACCACAAGTCGCTATTTTAGTGTAGATTTTGAGATGCCATCGCTGTATGTCTATTTACAGGAGAGGTAACTGACAAAGTTTCCTCAAATATTTTCATTTATCCACGATTTTTGTTGTTTTGTTTTCTACCTTACAAACAGCTTTTATAATGGAATTGTCCACACTTTATCCTGATTTATAAGTTTTAAAAAATTGCATTTCTCGACATTTTTTCGATTCTCTCTCTCGCAATATCGCTGCATATCCGTTTAGGGGCCATGTTAGGAGCGTATAATATCATGGATACCACGTCACCCCGAATCAGCTAACTCAGTTGAATCAATCCTGACATCACCACCCAGAAGCCATTACCATGACTTGTGGATATGCTAAAAGAAGTCAAAGGTGCATTTGCGTGGTCCTAGCACCTTATATTTTTTTTGTTTACGTTCATTAGATATCCCCCAAGAAAGGTTAGTTCCAAAAATTTTCAGTTAATCTGCAAAGTGCAATTTGTGATGTATTACCATATTCTGTCTCACAGTGCCCCATAGCCACTGGGTTTTTAATTTGTTCCGTTGACAGATCAAATGGACAGAATACATACACAAAATTGCAATCTCTCTCTCTTTAGGAGTAGATAGAATTTTCTCACATATAAGTTAGGGCAATGGTTCGATGAAATCGCAAATCCAAGTCTCTTGTAGTAATTTGGGGGGGGGGGGGGGGGGAAGCTGTGGATTCACGAAAGAAGTCCCTTTACATTTCATTCACCAAACATTTTATTCACCTCACTTTTTAAACTAATAAAGCCACAGGTTAGTGTACCGTTACCCTTCAATCATTATTGAACATCGCATGTATTATAACCTTCGATTTTTAGTTGTGTAGCATATTTCCCCTCTCAGAAGTGATAGGGGGATACACTCAGCGATCGATACCCTACCCTCCTCTACCTTACTTTTGCACAACTGTCTCATTTGGGCCCGACCAGAAACCTCTAACAACAAACCACAATTAACAATTTCGCTACCGCGAAAACGTCCATCCGATAGCGCGCACTACTTTTCGGGCAATTCAGACCCATCGCGGTGAATCGTCCTTAATCCAACATGTTTCTTTTCTTCTGGTTTCTCCAATTGTGTACAACACACCGTCCCCCCGAGACCTTCTTGTGGGTGGAAAAAACTGTGTGGGAGGGTCGTATAAGGTCGCAAGAGGGTAGGTATCATCGGCTAGTGTATCCCCCTCTCACTTCTGAGAGGAAATACAACTGCGCTCAACCCTCGATAGCTAACCCCCGCGACCTTACTTTTGCAACATGATCACTCGTAGTCTCAGGCGGTGGAAGGTGGTACAGGGAGTAGTCACCAGCGCTAGCCTATCCCCGTCTCGCACCCGAAGACCTTTAACTAGAGCTCTTGATTGCGCACACTTCTACTATGTCAAACCGCCGTCACACAGTTCTGTCATTATCACACACCCTCTCTCCGCACCAGAACGCTCGAAGATAAACTCCTGAAACGATGGTTGCCTAAGAAATCCCCGGTTATGGGGAGCCTTTGAATGCCAGAGGAGGCGTGAGCACGTACAGCATGGGACCTAACCCGAGTGCCGACCAACCGATCGTGATGTTTTCGGTGTGCGCTTCGGATCGTCGAGGCAACCCAGCGGCAAACTGTGTCCTTCGCTGCCGGAAGCATATGGAGGCGCCGTGGAGATACAGCTGTTTTGGTCTTCCGAAGCCCTTCAGTACCCTTAGGTACCATTTTAGTGCCCTGCCCGGGCACGCAGGGTTTCCTCCGACCGCCTTCAAGCCAAGGCCCAGTCCGGGAGAAACACTGGGCGTGATTTGAAAGACAGGGTCTGATTCTTAGCGAGAAAACCCGCTCGTGGGAGTATGGACACGCCGTCCTTCGACCACCTCAAGTGAGCCTCGCCAATGGACAAGGCATGTATTTCTTACCCCCGCCCGGAAGCGACTGCCACGAGAAAGGCTGTCTTCCTAGATAAAATCCAGGAGTCTTTTTGGGGGGCCCTCCAGTGGCTCCAGAACTGGAGCACTAGCTGCAGATCCCACTCCGGAACGATGTGAACTAACCGGGGGACGAGCCGAACACATGCCCTCACAGATTCGTGAGGATCGAGCTATTCGAGACGACTGTGCCGGCTCTGAAGCCCCGATGGAGCGACCCAATCGCGGGCGGTAGCACCTGACTGTTTGGAACGCCCCAACCCTCGTGGAAAATTTCCTAACGTAAATCACTGATCTGCTGCCCTACAGACGCAGCAGCGGAGATCGATCGCTCGAGTGGCGCACCTCTATATAACCGGCGGAGTCGAGAATCGTAAGATCTCTAGTTGACTTCCGTCTTGCCTGAGCAGCGAACGTGGCATCCCTGTTTAAGAACGTTCCCCGCCTGAGTGTATTGTTGGCGGGAATGCGCCAGACAGTCAATTTGAGAGCGCGGATGGTATATACGCTCCGGGACGGACGCTTCGGCTTGAGGAACCGCTTATCAGATCCTCCGCGGGTGAGGGAGCAAGCCGGGGTCCCCCACTACAGCTCCAGAAGCCGTGGGAACCACGGCTGAGCCAGCCACATGGAGGCCATCAAAAGAACCAGGCAATTGTCGGACCTTGATCTACCTTCTGAGATCTGTATCATCGCAATGGGGGGAAATGCGGAGGCAATGATCCCCTATCCAATCCACCACCATTGCATCCCGACCCACGTCCTGGGGATCTTGACTCCACACTGTTAAAAATAAACCTAAAACCATGGATTTGACTCGCAGTGGGACTTACAACTGCAGAACTAAATAACTGGAGCCTAAAAATACGAACCCATTGCAGGAACGTAAAATAACGGCGTAAAATTTCAGCTTCAACGTATTGTTGGTTTTTGCTTGTTTTAAAAACAATATTTAAGAATTAAAAAAAACGGTATTACACCCCTGACCAAATTTCCGTTGTATCATGGCATCATACAACGTTGTTTTACGTTACCACGTTTTGTTTAAAAAGTTATATTTCAGCCAACAATTTTTGAGAAAAAAGCAATACACAAAGGAAAAACGGGAAAATAAAGATTTAAACCAGTTCATACATTTGTATTATGGTATGTACACATTCTATGTCCCACCAATTAACTTAATCTCATATGAAGAACTTATACATTCCTTACATAGATTCGAACCAGGGCCTTAAGATTACAGTCCTCTAACTTTATCCACTACACTACATGACTTTACTGAGAGCAGATCTAAAATTAAATATTTAATGACGTTACTACACGTTTACTTTAACACAAACGATTTTCATAGCTCATATTCGTACATTAAAAACAGGTAAGAAATCTATTTAAAAAAAAAAAGTAATATTACGAAAAATATAATAACGGTCAGCGTCTAAATACTACTTAAAGTATTATTTTTCTAGCCACGGTGTATTTCACATTTTCTGCTCCAAATTGTAATTTTTATGTTCCGGTAAATAGGTAAATAAAGCGGAATATTGAATCTTTGGGTTTAACCGTAATTTAAAAGGTACAGTCTGGTACATGAGGACATTTTTAACAGTGCATGATTAGTACGTCGGAAGCTGGGGATTCACGGCGGAGGCGAATAGGTCCACATGGGGATGCTGTAGCCTCTGTAAAATTGACCGGCAGACTGCCGGCTGGAGGCGCCATTCCACTGACGCCCCCTCACCATGCCCTTCCGGGAGAGGGCGTCCGCTAGGACATTCTCCACCCCTTTTTTTTTTTTTTTTTTTTTGAGGTAGGTCACTACCGTCATGTTGTCACATCGGACCAGGATCTTATTACCTTTCCCCTGGTCCGGGCAACCCAGTGCTTCAGTGCCAGGAAGATTGCCCACAGCTCGAGCCCATTGATATGATGCGAGCTTGAATGGGCGACCAACAGCCTGACACTTCGTGGGGCCCTAAGTGGGCCCCCCCATCCCGACTTTGACGCATCTGTCGTCAACGTCACGGAGGGTGTTAATTTCCTGAAGGGGGGCTCCCCCTCCAAGTTGCGCGGATGTGTCCACCAACTGAGGTCGGGAGCCAGCTTCAGGGGCACTGGAATCCGGAGGGACATTGGGTGGTACCAGGGTCAGTACCTGAGCATGTGGATCTGGATTCCCCTCATGCGTAGTCTGCAGTAGGGAACCATCCCGATGAGGCTGGCCAGAAGTCCCAGAAGCCGAAGCCATAGCCTGGCTGGGACCGACCTGCTCTCCAAGATTGCTCAGGCACACGCCACGACCGAGGCTACTCTTTCTGCCGAAGGCCTCACCTTTACCGACAGAAAATCCAATCTCGCTCCCAGAAACTGGGGGCTCTGGGAGGGCGAGAGGACTTACTTGTCTAGGACCTCCTCGATAAAGGCTTGGAGCCTCTGCGAGGAGGGCACCACCAGTAGCCAGTCGTCTAAGAAGACGAAGATTGTCCTGCCCCTTCGCCTGAGGAACTCTGCTACCACCTTCACGACCCTTGTGAAGGTCCGTGGAGCGGTCGACAGGCCGAAGGGCAGGACCTGGAACTGGTAAGCCACTCCTCCTAAGGCAAAATGGAGCCATTTCTGCGAGGATTCGTGCACGGGGACGCGGAGATATGCGTCTCTCCAATCCAACGTGGCCCCCCACTATCCCTGTTGGAGGACCCCGAGAACTGCTCTCAGGGTTTCCATACGGAAGTGTGGAGGTCTGATGAACCTGTTCAAAGGTTTCAGATTCAAGATGGGCCTCCACTCCCCCGACTTCTTTGTGGTTAAGAAGAAGGTGGAATAGAAGCCCTCTTTGATTGGATGCGAGAGGCATATCATGGCACGTTTGGCCAGCCGGCCAGCTATCTCTTGCAGGAGCGCGTCCCGCTTGGCAGTGTCTCTTGGAAGAGGAGTGAACCTCACCCCTCTGAATGGGGGAGGGCAGGCTGTGAACTCTATGCGATACCCGTGGGTTACCACATCTAGGACCCAAGGGTCCGAGGTCACTGCCTGCCACGCTCCCGCGAACTCCATGAGGTGACCGCCTACCCACTGGAGGCCAGATTGCTGTACTGGGTAGTCATAAACGACCTGCGCGGCCGCCTTGACTCCCTTTGGGCTGGCCTCGACCTTTGCGTTTACCTCTAGATCTCTGTCTCCTACGGCTGGGTTTGCCCGCCGTTTTACCGCCGGTGCCACCTCCCTGGTTCTGAGGGGCTTGGTAGCCCTGGTAGGGGGTAGCGGCTGGCTGAGCGCCCCATCGAGGGTCCAGAGGCTTTGGGCCTCGGCTCCCACGAAAGGGTTGTCGGTTTCCTTCTTTCCTTGCTTGCCCTGAGCACCTGAGGTCCCGGCTTTCGTCGCCGAAACGGCCTTCTTTCGCTCCTGCTCTTTAGTCTGGAGGGAAGGCCATTGACCTCTGAAAAGGTCTTTCCCCAGGAGCGCCTCGAGCATTACACGGGAGTCCGTGGGGAAGTTAAAGGCTTGGCAACCCACTGGCGTCTAGATCTCAACGACCGCCTTTTGCCAGCTATCGAGCGAAAATGCTCGGACCAAGTGATTAGGTCCGATACCACGTTGATCATCTTGTCAGTGGCGGCTTTGGAAAGCGCCTGTCCGGCTCGTAAGGGACCATGCCAGGGGTGCGAAAACCAACTGCTGGCGTTTATCAGGCGTAATGCCGTCCCTAGCCAGGGAGTCCAACGCCCGCAGCTCGCTGTCCCCCGCTCACGTATTCACGGTTGAACCCGTGAGATAAAAATTATCGACAATTTACATCTAACACCCTTCGCCGAATAACACAAAACTCTTAGGCTACTTTTTGTCTAGAGATACTTAAGTGCTCGACCTGACGTTTCTTTCTGGTTAGGACAGCTATATCAGCGTGTTCCAATTTTGAGAAACACTTTGTATTAAGGCGATTAACCGCGCATGGGCGGTGACTTGCCCGAACAGTAGTGCGCGCTATCGGCGGACTATTTCGTGGTAGCGAAATTTTTAATGTGGTATAGAGTTTCTGGTCGCATCCACACATTGATACCTTTTGCAAAAGTAAGTTGCGGAGGGTAGCTAACGAAGCACAGTGTATCCAATAAACTGTGCGCTCAACATGTTCTAATACCTGATTTACCTTTTAAATTGCAAGTTTGAAATCTCATTGGTTGTAAGTTGGGGGAACCTGATTAAAGGGGGGGATGGTCCGATTTGATTGTATAAAGTTTTCATCTGATTGAATGACCTTGACCCTTAGTCCCAAAACGCCGATGCTCTTAGTTTCACCCTGATATTTTTACTTGTTTTTGATATGGGAGCTGAAAATATCATTTTGTAAGCTCCATTGGATACTGTGTAAAGATATATTGGTCAACCAAAATCGGGCACATTTTTGCTCACTAATCGATAGGCCCGCGCTTTCTCGCGGGCTCCCGCTGTTGAGTGAACGTATCGATCACTGAAACTGAAGCGATCCACTGAAGAAGTGAAAAACTCTTGCAAGACCACCGCAGCCAAACCAGTCACCCTGAACTTAGGGAATCCACCGGATCGCAAATTTTTGTATTTTTATTGAAAACACTTTTCATAACCCCAATTCCCTTATCAAATCCTATCAAATCCTATAGCACATTAGTTAACCGATTCTAAGAATCTCAAATGAATGAATATTTAATATCCCCGTATAAATTTCCGTATAGTTTATTTTTTCTCGTATTTTGTTAAAATAACAAAACTCAACATTTAATCCCCGTATATAAATTTCCGTGTACTGTTTCCCCCCACAAGTACTCCCCGTGGGGCCAACAGTTAAAGACCCTATCAGTGATTTGAAAAATATTTGAAATTTGCAGGAATAGCTTCAAAGTGAAGGATAAGTCTGAGAATTCTCATAAGTTACCATTTTCCCAGCTGAGAATTGACAGAAAAGGAAGAACGGCAGTGTTCGAAGAGCGATCTCCATTCAATTACGTGTTGTAGTAAGTGTCCGTTCGGACATATGACTAAATCTCTGATTCTGTCCTTATTAGGTTGCTTCTGTCTTATCATTGTCAGGGTATGTTAGGATACAATGTATCTGTACTTGTTACATACAGGCAAAATCTGATTTTTGATGATTTTGTTTTCGATTTGCTGGTTTGCAAATCACTGATGGTCTTTAGGAGAAAGCCGTAAATAATCCCGTATTTTCTACATATTTTCCTCATAACTGGTTTCACACTCCCATAAAAGTTATCGCCATCCTGTAGAGTTAGTTTGCAGCTTTCCTGTAGCTTAAGGCCTATATAGTTTCTATTTCTAAATATTAAAACGTCAATATTTCATCATATCCCGTAATTTTACTTAAGAATTTTTTTTCTTCTCAAACTCCGTGGGGTAAAGTATATCCATCCCCCCCCACTCCCGTTCACAACACCTGTATTCGTATTTTTATTCCTCGTGGCTTAGGCCTATATAGTTCCTATTTTCTAAACATTTAAAACGTCAATGTTTCATACCGTAATTTTATTTTGTTTCTTCTCAATCTCTGTGGGGTAACCCTTAGTAGCTATCCAAAAATACGAAAATCAAAGCAAAATAACAATCATGTCTTGGCCGTTTCTTTCTTTCCCCACACCTGTTTCACTATAAGGAGCCTCTTTTTGGGTATACCGCATATAGCATGGTATAGCGTATTACGCATAATCACCTTTGCAAGCGTTCAACACACAGGCCTCCGCGCCGCTTACCACCGACGGGTAGTGGTAAAACCATCAAAGTCGTGTGAATTTTGCGTAAATGTGATCGAAAAATGCGGAGGCCTTTTGCGGGCAAACATACATACATACAACATTAGCCAAATATAGTAAGAAACATCCAAACCAAACATACTTTAACCCTAAAAGAGCTAAAAAATCATTATATTTAAAAAAAAAAAAAAAAATAGAGCTTTTGGGAAATATAGCTAACAAGGGGAAAGTGTGGTTTGTATCAGCACACCGAGGTGGAGCGTAACGGATTAAACGTGTGTGAGTGTGTGTGGCATACATGTATGTATTGTGTGTGTGTTTGTGTCTGTTTGTTTTTGTGTGTGCACACATGTGTAAATGCGTTGTGTGCCAATTAATCATTACTTACGGACCAACACAAAGAAAATCCTTTGAACAATGGTCGTCAGATTTCCTTTTGTCCTGAGAAGTATAACAATGCACTATCTTACAAGTGTTTGCCTTTACAGCCGAGGACCCATTTCCTTTGATATCACCGGGAAGTATAGACCAATACAAAATTGGGAGTGTTGGAATTGTAAATGACAAGTTTAGACAAGATCACATTACAACATTAGTCTGAGAGGTACATTGCACAGTACCAGAGAATTACTACTATAAGCCCAAGCCGTCTTCTGTGATTAAACCTTGGATCGTCTAAAAAAGGGCCAAATCACACAAAAGCTCATCAGATACGCATAACACAATTCACGAGGTTTTCGCAATCAAGTAACAGGAGTTAAGCACTTTTCACTTACCAAAATGGGTATTAGTTTCACCTGCATTGACGTAGGCAACGTTACAAAACAGTGTGGAAATCCTTTCTTTTACCTCCGTCAAAGTTTGGCCAGAGATGTTGACAGAACAAATGTCTGAAGGGTCTCAACACAGCAGGGTGTTAAAGCTGGAATAAGAGTAACTTTCTTGTTAATACTAATTAAATACCCTGTAAACAAGTTAAACACCATACTTACCAAAAACATTTTTTCTTCAGAAATCATTCAGGATGAGGAACACTTGACATGACAGTGTGGAAGTTCAAATGATCAACTTGCTGAGAGGCCGACCAGTCTGAAAATTAGTTCGTTGATAATATCTTGGAGTATGTCATCATATTTTAAAGAGGATCATCACTTTATGAAACATTCTCACTTGGCGATGGGGTGACCATGTTGACAAAACAAGTAAGCAGGATGTGGCGAAGGAATGTTAGAATTTTAGCGGATTATATAGTGTCTCACACAAAATGTTAACCATATTATAAATTTTTAAAATACGTAAGATCCCCCTGGCTGGAGCAAATATGCAAAAGAGCTGATGGACACGTGCCAGGGTTATTACATGCATCCATCACTAACCCACATACCATATTTCTTCAAATTTGGAACATTGGGATCTGTCTGGTAGAAGTTCACCCTTTTGGAATGAGGCAATCAGAGCAAATATGTAAATGAGCTCATGCACAAATAAATGAATGGGACAGGGCATTGGATATACGTGCATCCACCACTACCCACATACCAAGTTTCTAATATTTGGATATTGGGAGGTGTATAGAAAACTCACCATTTTATTTATAAAGCATTAACTTGTTTGAAAAGCAGAAGTGAGAATGTAAAGAGAGACTTTGCAAAATCCTGGGAATTAAGAGCAGAAAACTCGTATGGTTTGAGAGGAGGAGAGAGTTTGTACAGGCTTTCAGGGGAATAAGAGAGTAGTAGAGTCGGGAATATGCAAAGTATAACATTTGACCTTTGGCCTACAGAACTGTCTGTCACAGTGTAAGTAGAAGAGGATTAGTAAGCCCCCCCCCATGTGCAAGTGATCTTAGATGGTTTCAGGTTTGGCAGTTACAGGTGGAGACAGATAGATGGACGGACAGATGCCGACGACAGATTTTGCTAAAAAATCCCCCTTCAGCTAAGCGCGGGGGGAGAAAAAAAGCGGATTAATGTCAGCGATCTGTATTCAGCTTTTAATGCTCGAGTAGAGTCGTTGATATTAGAGTCCCTCAAGGCCACATGCTATACACTGACAATCAAAGTCCCTGCATAAAACATTGAGACCCTCAATGCGTACCTTGGAAAGACCAATACAGATTCCTAATAAACGCCCCGGGGGCGGTGCATTTTTCAAAGTGGGGGCATTTATTACAGTCAAAATGGGAAGTCAAAAATCCCGCAAAAATAACCTTACCCCCAGTTTATAAACGGGTGTTCAGTGCGCCTGCGCCTGAGGATTTTCAACCCAGGGTTATTATAATCAAAATGTGGGTCGAGTTTTGATGTTGACGTGAAGCAGAAAGCATTGATGACAACAGGGATTATGATATGGATTACGACAGTCCCGGCCATTAAATCAGTGATTTAGGTTTTTTTAAAGCTTAACTCATTTTCATGAATTGTTTTATCCAAAAATTGAGGGGGCGTTTATTAGGAACACCGGTATTTTTGCCTATCTGTCCCTTACAGGAGTGAGTGACTATTAAAATGCTGGGTCAAGTCACTGTCCAGTGCTAAGGGCATGTGCTCGCAGATTTGGAGTCTAAGGTGTTTGCAGATTCGGAGTCAAAGGGTTATTCAAGGGTCAAATGGACCATTTTTTTTACCCTCGTTTTTTAGCACTTTCTCTCGCAGGGTGATGTCCAAACTTAACCAAGAAAAATCCGTCCAGCAAACCTCTGTCACACTGCCCTTCAACAACCTCCGTGGTAGTAGGCAGAGCCTGGAGGTGGCTGTGTTCCGTGTCCTTGTCGTCTTGCCTTCTTTTGTGCTTCACTTTCTCTTTCTCCCTCCTCTCTGCCTTGATTTGAGCATATGTCCTTGGTTTCCACTGAGAACTGTCCTGGACGTGAGTTTTCTGTTCCGCTTTTTTGAGCAACCATCCAGGCACCAGGTGGAAGATTGTTAAAAAATTCACTGGTCTACAAATATAGACATTACACTTTAGGCCAGTAAAAAATAAACCAGTTCATCGTCCCCGTCTGCTCGATTTTGGACGTTTGCACCAATTTCTTTGTATTTGTTATTTTAAAAACACACCAAAAAGAACCTAAAAACGGAGACTATGGAACTCTCATACCCTAATGTAGTGTCTCCTCATTTTTGTTGAGTCATTTCTGACTCAATGTGACTAGGTGTTGGCCATTTATCCTATGTATTTCAGCTATACTCCATCATTTGTGATTGAAGTCGATCCCTGCACTGCTGTGGTGTCGGCATTGTACTAGGCCACAATAGAAACTAGAGGGCCCTATATTTGCACGCAAAAACGCTTACCCGCTTGTTGTGGGGGCATGTGATAGGCTCATGACCTTTGACCTCTGGTGTCGTGATTGGCCAAAGCCTTACAAGTTCAGTGGGCTATCATTGTGCCAGTTGGGGGCTTTAGGGCCTTTGCAGTTACGGAGGTAGGTACCATATTATACGGTTTTCCACATATTGGCCTATGTAGCCCATGAGCTTTGACCTCAAAATGGGGTCGAGATTGGTCAGAGGCCCTAAGGGTGTCAGGGTCTATCATTGTGCCAAGTCCGGGCTTTAGCACAATTGTAGTTAGGAAGCTAGATTCCATAATAGGTTTCAACATATTGACCTATTGAGCTTGTGCCTTTGGCTCTAGGGTCGAGATTCCAAAGGACTAGAGGGGGTTATGTGCTTCCTTTTCCAAGTGGGGCTCTAGAGACCTGTGTAGTTTTGGAGTCCGCCCCTTACAACTATGTGTTGATGAATCACATATTGTCCTATGTAGCCTGTGACCTTTGACCTCTGGGGGTCAAGAATGGTCAGATGCAATAGAGGGGGTCAGGGGGCTATCATTGTGCCAAGTGGGGCTCTAGGGCCTCTGTAGTTTTGGAGCTAGCCCCTTAAACGTTGGTGTTGATGCGAAGAAGATTAGAAGAATCACAACTAGAGGGCCCTATATTTGCATGAAAATACGCCGATTACCAGCTGTTTGTGGTGGGCACATGTAAGCGAATGGCCTTAACTCTGGGGTAGAGATTGGCCATAGGGCACTACAAGGGATCATGGGCTATCATTGTACGAAGTTGGGGCTTTTAATATGCCATTGCAGTAACGGAGGTAGGTGCCATATTATGTTTTCATATATTGGCCTAGATGTAGTCGTGACCTTTGACTTCTGGGGTCGAGATTGGCCGAAGGCACAGGGCACTAGAGGGGTTCATGGGCTATCATCGTTGCCAAGTGGGGGCTTCAGGGCCCATTGCAGTTACAGACGGGAACCGATTTATGTTGTATTGTGTTCTCTACTTGACTTCTGAGAGCTGGCACTTGCAATACACCCCATCAAGTACCGTGGGAAACAAACTTGCGGTTTTGATGGTAGAGAGGGCATAATGATGTTGCAAAAGCCCTAACTTCAATAATTGACTGTGCTAAAAAAGGGGTTAACCCCAAAAACGGCGGTTTTTTTTTTTATATCTTGGGAATGAAATGGATTGATGGGCTCAAATGTCAGGACGACAATGAGAAAAATACTGCCTTTCATCAGATATTCAAAAGTCGATATTTACTACTTCCGGTAAATCAGGGGGGGTTACCAAAGACGATCGGGAACACGCACCTTTAAGTGGTAATAGCTGTTAACTACGGGCGGTGGTTACGTCCAATCTCAGCCGATTTGTTCAGCTGAACGGCGTGTTCCCCGACGCCCGGGTTTTTTGCGTTGTGATGGGTTAGGATGAAATAAAGTTTAAAAATAAAGGTACCACGATTGTAGTAAATAAAGAGTTCCTTCTTAGAATTTACATAGAAACGGTGAGTTGTTTTCAGCGCTGTGAATTCAAAAACATGGAAATATTGAAGGTATGTATTGTCAGGGAGATTTTTTTTCCTTCTAACTGGTGCCGGAATTTGCATCAGGAGTTTCGGCGGGTGGTCGGTACCCGGGGGTACTCGACCCGAAAATCATAACAAATACCCGGGAACGTCATTACCCGTTAGTTCACAGGCTAGAACCTCTAGAACCTAGCGAGGAAATTGAACGTTTTTGTCGGCGGTACTTCGTTACTCGCGGGGGACACGAAAGTTAACACGCAATCTCTAAGGGCGAATCCATTTCCCCACAATGCCTTCGGTATTATTCCAGTCTTGAGAATTTCAAACACTAAGCCACTTTTTTTTTTCAATTTAGAAAACCGGGGAATTACGTAATTACGGACAGCCGGTGGCCAATATGTGAAAACTTATTGCCATCTAGCTCCGTAACTGCAATTGTCCTAAAGCCCCGACTTGGCACAATGATAGCCAATGACCACTGCTAGCGCCTCTGACCAATCTCGACCCCAGAGGTCAAAGGTCACAGCGCTACCTGGCCAATATGTGAAAAAAAACATAATAAACAACCACGCGAGGTGATGAATGGAAATTTCCATCAAGGGCGTGTGGAGGCATAAGAAATATGCAATGTGCGGTAGCCTAGGTAATGTTGTATGCGTTGCGGTTAGGTTAATACAGCGGCAAACAACTTTCCATCAAGCGATAAATATAAACGTTTGCATCAAATCGGGTATACATTTAATGATATAATGTTTTTTTCATTCAGGATGTAATATTGTGCGTTGAGACCTCGTGAGTAGTAAAGAAATGTAAAATTTTAAACTTATATTTTTTTAAAGTGACGTTCGGGAACCCGCTCGATAAATTCTGACGTAAACGGGCGGTACCGGGAATATGTCCACAGCCCTAATAGGTCAGACCCAATTACGATTATATTTAAAACAAAAACATAGTAAGGACCCTCTGAGCAAAAACTTCATAGAACCCTCCGTTTCCAGAGATATTGAGATTAGGTTTCATTTACACGCATTCTCTTTGACGGACTGATAACGTTAATCTCTCGCCGGCAGTAGTATCAATTTAGATATATTTTCGCAGTCTGTGACACAGACTACACACTTTACGGACCGCCGTAATATTGGCCTATGTAGCTCGTGGACCTTTGACCTCTGGGGTCGAGATTGCCAAAGGCACTAGCGGGGGTCATGGGCTAACCATGTGCCAAGTGGGGGGTCTAGGGACTTTTTATTTGAAGCTAGCCCCTTACAACTTTGTGTTGATTATTAAGAAAGAAGATTAAAGGCTGACTCGAGATTCTCGATGAGGGCGCCACTCAATTTCAACAAATCATGTTTTTGCATATAACATAATGCTGTCTATACTAATACAGGGTGAAATAACTAAGCTCACTTCGAATTACTCATATAGAAAATCACACTTGTTATAAAATTCCAGAGATCAGAATTTGTGTATACACAGTATTCTTGGCACTGTTGTACTGTAATAATAATAGTATATTAAATCATGTGTATTTTTAACGCGCGACAATCCACTTAAACGTGCTCAAGGGGCGCACCACTAATGCATCCACGTTTTATGTATAACGCAAGTCGCTAAAACGTGCCAGGCTTAGCAAGTTCTACGGTCCTTTCTTCATAACGGCCGCTACAAATGTGCATGTATCCCCATGGACGATAGAAATTGATGTCCCACATTGGCATAACATGAGAAACAAAATCGGGTTTTCATCGCAACCAATATGACGGCCCGCGCGTGTGCAAACGGTGGTCCTTCCTATAAGTTATTGATGCGGGGTGGTAAATTTATCTATTGCGTTTTTTTAATGTGAACATAACGTGAAAAGTGGATTGTACAACACCATATTCAAGCAAATTTCTAAAATCTTCAGAAAAGCGCTTTATTTGATACCAAACACGATCTCTCAAGTATTGCAGGGGTTGTGTAGTGTAACCGGAACTCGTTACAAAAATATGTGTATTCCTATGGGAGAGTCAGTGGTGCGCTCCCTGATAAGAGACGCTTATGATCGGACGTGCTCGTTGGTAAATTAAGACTAAATACCTGCAAATATTTGATTTTGATGAGGGGTTTATATTGGCATTTCGTGAAAAACTGTGCGTGATCCTCAAATGAAACTTCAAGCTTTAAATTTAGATTTGAGCAAGGCAGAGGTTATGCAAAATTTTTTCAAAATGTACATTCAATGCTGTTAAACCTAAGCCTTAGCATCATGTATGAACAGTAGGCCTATGCTATGCTAGATCTTGAGGCTAGTACTGTATGAGTTTGACCGACGCCCCCCTGTTGTTGATTAAATGTCCATGGACATGGCTGCGTAGACATTTTTCATTTCTTATATTTCGTACCTCAACAGTATCCCACTGATCATATCTGAACACATATTTTTAAAAGCGAACTTCGGAGAAAGTGATAAATTTCAAGGATAAATATGACCCAAAAAACTGGAACGGGCCTTCTCCTGTTTCGCGAACGCGTATCAAGATCTGGAGTTGGATTTGACCCCGTTTAATGACTCAGAGTAACAAGTTTTGTAACAAAGCGCACACGTGGGCTAACCGCACCGCACACCCCAGATATCTCTCCTTGTCGGTTTCTTTGGTCTAAGCTATCTGTTCTGATTCTCCTTGTCGGTACAGTCACCGCTGGTGCGCCGTCGACAATACAGCGCATTAAATCGTAATTTTAAGGCATCAATCAAGAAAAATAATCGCCATATATACAACCCGACGACGGCATAATCACAAGAAGTCAACTGTGTAGTATGCACGAAAACGGGACCACGCGCACGTCCGTTCCACGATGACGATCATTGACTCGTATCGCGTATTTGTTACTTCGGGCGTCACTTCTGGGTCACGCTTGCCAGCGCGATAATCACTTTCTTTTAATTTCCTTTGACAGCTTGTCCAAAAACACATGATATAGTCCCAATTTTTATCAAATAGACGGTTTCTCATTCCCTGCTTCATGCATATTTTACATGGATACCAATACACTTACCATCGAATGAAACCATTTTTTGGGGTGGTATTATAAGTATGTTTAAAGCCTGTCCAGGGACCTTTAATATAACCCTTTCAAGTTGTTCCTGTTTTATGTATTTTATACTGATGTACCCACAAATACATAACGGTTTTGGTAAAAAACTCCGGTAAAAGAAATTCAAAAAATTCCAACCGACCAGTGTGATTTCGGTGGGGGGGGGGTGAACCACATCAAGTGCAGAAGACCATAGGGCCTATATCACTTACGTGTTAAAATAATATTGATGCAGGTCCATTTCTGCTCCCTAACATTAATATTGCACACAATGAAAATATAGAGGTGCCACTCAGAACTTGTTCCTAAATAGAACCCTCTAAAAAGGTTCTAAGTAGAACTAAAATGGGAACATTTTCGTTATGTGGGCAATCAGCTCATTTAATGTTCTAACATAGCCCTTGAAACATGTAGGTTTCCGAAAGGACCTGGTCTGGTTTTAAGCATGGATCCAAACAGAGATTCGGTAGTCCTCGTTTAATAAGGGTGTCTGTTTTCGATAGTAAAGTTTTCTGCCTTTTTAAGTCGCGTTTTCTTCTGATCTACGAACGGTACCGGGCCCGATACACCCGTTCCTTGTTTCTTGTCGCGCAGTGGGGCGTGCTAGCATGTTCGGGGCCCTTGGACAAACACCAACCGGGGCCCTATGTTAGCACTATTCATTTTGCTTCTTCACAGTGGTTGCCACTTTTGTATGGTTCTTCATAATTTCTCACTTTTATCGTTTTAAATATTAAAAAAAGAAAAAACCTAAAAAATTAAAAAAAAAAAAAAAAATACTGTTAAAGACACAATGATAAAGGTATAGGTATAGGCCAGATGCATGAGAAGAAATTCGTGCCACCCCGCAATACACAAAGACTGAAACACAATAATTATAGGTAACAATTGGAATCACTGTAATGTAACAATAATAATGTTTATGCCCAGAAAAAAAAAGTGTTTGTAAAAAAACTTAGACCTTTAATTATCTATAATATATTTGCGTTCTTCGCGAGAGTTCCTTAACATTGGGTGCCCAAGCTAAAAAACTTCGGCTGAAAGGTGACAAGGAGGGGTTCCTAGGGACCCAACCGAGAAAACCACTTCCCATGGTTAGTTGACCTGAAAACTACACAAGTAAATGGGTATGTAAAACCACAAACCAATAATAAAATAATTACAGCACAATAACCAAAGTTTATAACCATTTTGGGTTTTGCCTCAGAAAGTTCATTCACCTTGGCTTTCCAAGAGATTTACACAGTTAAGACAACGGTCATGACAAAATGCAAAAAATTGGTGTCATCAGCATATAAGTGTTATTTGATTTTTAAGTAATTATTAATTATTATTTATTAATGTTCACAAAGAATGTGTGTAAGTAAAAAATAAAGAGGGTGGTCGCACCTTTAATACATTGGATGTGAAGCTCGAGACATCCAGCAGGATCCATAGACATCCCCAACTTAATGACAAACAGGGGACATTTGGCGCTAACATGGTGAACAGATCTCGGCTGCGGCCGTTAGAGAGAAGTAAATAAATCCTAAGATTTGAGTGAAGGTCATCTATCAAGATGAAAACTTAATATATTGTATATAATTTTAAATCGAGATGTCCCCTTTAATGAATATTTTAAGGGCTGAATTGTGCCTTTGGGTGTCAAATAACGTGTATGGAAAGTGGGTCCAAAATTTAAGAGGGAAAACATAAGGCACTTGGGCTCAATAACACGTGTCACTGAATTCCTAGCTAAAAAGAATATGCTTTAGTTTCAAGAGCCCCTCCAGGGCTTTTTGTTTCATCCCAAACTCTCATGGTTTTTTTCTCAAGAACTTTCGGGGCCCCATTCCTTATTCTAGAAAATCTAGTGCAGGTCAGAATTTGACATTGGGTCAAATAGGCCCAGAAGGGATCCACAAACAGTACAAATACCACAAACCACCCGGGACCCATGACGAGGGCACTGAATCCAATGCCATTATAATTTGGCATCTAGGGGCCCTTTTTAAATGCAGACTTGCCTACGTTGACATGAAGGATAGGGCCTCTCGCGTATCGGTATCGCAGGCTAGAAGGGCCCCAAGCATATTAGGGCCTTGTTTTGAAAAGCAAATTTTAATATTTGTTCTCCCTCTCTCCCCCTCATTCTTCCATCTTTCTTGTTTTTTTCAAAAATTCTTTTTCCTTTTTCTCTATTTCTTCATCCCTCTCTCTTTTTTCTCCAATCTCTTGGGGGCCCCTATCCTCTCGGGGCCCGTGGACTTGGTCCACTCTGTCCCTATGCTAGCTACGCCCCCCTGATGGGGGCGGGGGGGGAACCAGCCCCATGAAAAAATAATGATAACAGTGCGCCTGCGGCTCGCAATGTGTGTCTGTTATTGCGCGTAATGCGTTGCATAGGTAGCCACGCAGATTACGCATTGGAAAAACTTTCACTAGAAGATAATTTGTGGGGTGTGTTTTGGTGCCTTAAGAGCATAAATAGGCTTATATTAATTTAAAGACTAAAACTTTTTGTAGATTCCATAAACACGTTGAATAACAACTCATAATGGAGGAGGAACCATGGTGTGAAATCTGGAAATTATAGCTCATTTGATGTGTAATTTTTGCACAGCGAGGTTCTTATAGCAAGCAAACTGACGCAATCTAAACGTTCAAATTATTTTGACAAATATCCCTTTTTTCATTGAATGATACTTTTAAACTAAGCAGCATATTTTGGTACCAGTAACCTTAATATTAGAGTGTTTGTAAAGACGATGTTATTATATCTCTTTATAACTTCATCACAACATGAGCTGCACCAAGAAAAACCCCGATAGGCGGTGCTTTACAGGACGACTTCTGGCAGATTTCAGAACCTGATAAACGATTTTTAGCACTTGTAATAAGCAAAATACAAGAGCAATTGCATTCAAATTTGGCCAGTTTACTTTTAAAACAATATTAGAAATTACATGAATAACTTAGTTTTTAAAACTCTCGTCACTTTTGGTGTTCTAAGGGGGCGCACCACTATTTCATCCACGTTTTAGGTATAACGCAAGTCTGCTAAAAAAGTGCAAGGCCTAGACAAGATTCTATGCGTCATTTCTTCAGAACGGGCGCTCCAAATCGCATGATATCCACATGCGATAGAAATTGATGTAACATTGCATACATTAGAAACAAAACATGTGGTTGCAGAGAAACCCCTTCTACCAGATAAGGCCGCGGATGCACAGGTGGTCATTCCTAGATATGAGTGAATGCGGGGTGGGGGTAAATTTAGCTATTGCGTTTTTATGTGAAAATAACGTGAAAATGGATGGTCAACACCATATTCAAGACAAAAATTTCCTAAAATCATTCAGAAAAAAGCGTTTATTTTTATACCAAACACGATGTCTCGAGTATTGCAGGGAGTTGTGTAGTGTAACCGGAAACCCGTACAACAATGTGTGAATTCTATGGGAGAGTCATTAGTGGTGCGCTCCCTCAACGAGCTGGAATTGCGGAGCCATGAAAGGCGCTCGGCACATCAGAGAAACCATAATACCACAACAGATTTATATGAAGAAGCTCGATTTTAGAAGCAGGAGCGAAAACCGGAGTACCCGGAGAAAACCTGCGGGAACGATTATGAATCGAGAAACCAATTCACATAAAGCCACGAGACGAGAGACCCTGCCGGGTTGAACCCGAGACCTCATGGTGAAAGGTGAGGAAGATAGATACGCTACGCAAACCCATTCCCCTGTATATAAATGGTTACTGCATGAAAACAAAAAAATCTGATCATCTCTACTTGGAATTAAAGCATTTTAGATGACTATCTTAGTTCTGAGATCAAAACCTACCACAAAAAAGTTATATTTTGAACTCTCTGAGTCAGCCTTTAACGGGGCCATATTTGCCGCAAATACGGGGCTTACCCGCGTGTTTGTGGTGGGCATGACCTTTACCTCTGGGGTAGAGAGGCCAAAGGGCACTACAAGGGATCGTGCATGGGTTATCTTTGTGCCAAGTGGGGGGATTTAGGGCCATTGCAGTTAGGAGGTATATGCCAATATGTTTTCACATATTGGCCTATGTAGCGCGTGACCTTTGACCTTTGGGGTCTGAGATTGGCCAGATGCACTAGAGGGGGGTCAGGGGCATCATTGTGCCAAGTCGGGGCTGTAGCACAATTGTACTTACAGAGCTAGAGCCATAATATGTTTTCAATATTTGGCCTTTGATCTCTGGGGTCGAGATTGGCCAAATTAGCACTAAGGGATAGTTGCTTGGACTATCTTTGATGGCCAAAGGGGGGGATTTAGGGCCAACTGCAGTACGGAGGTTAGCCCAAATGTTTCACCTATTTGGCCTATGTAGCTCGGGACCTTGACCTCGGGGTTGGTCAAATTGCCCAAAGGCACTAGGAGGGGGCCATGGGCTCTTCTGTGCCAAGTGGGGGCTCTAGGGCCTTTGTAGTTTTGGAGCGTCCCCTTACAACTTTGTGCTTCATGATTCACATATTGGCCTATGTAGGAAGTGACCTTGACCTCTGGGGTCGAGATTGTCAGAAGCACTAGAGGGGGTCAGTGCTATCATTGTGCCCAGTTGGGGCTTTAGCACAATTGTAGTTACAGAGCGAGATGCCATATGGTTCACATATTGGCCTATGTAAGCTTGTGACCTTTGACCTCGGGGTCGAGGTTGCCCAAAGGCCCTAGAGGGGGCCATTGGGCTATCACTTGTGCCAACGTGGGGGCTATAGGGCCTAAAGTGGAGTTTTTGGAGCTAGCCCCTTACAACTTTGTGTTTGATAATTCACATATTGGCCTATGTAGCCCTGGACCTTTGACATCTGGGGGTCGAGATGATCAGAGGAATAGGGGGCGTCGGGGCTATCATTGTTGCAAGTCGGGGCTTAGGGACAAGCTGTATTACAGAGCTAGCTGCCATAATAGGTTTCACATATTGGCCACCTATATAGCTAGTGACCTTTGAACCCCTCTGGGGCCGGAAATTGCCAAAAGGCACTACAGGGGGCCATGGGCTATCATGTGCCAAGTTGGTGGCTCTAGACCTTGGTAGTTTTGGACTAGGCCGTACAACTTTGTGTTTGATGACGAAAGAAGAAGATTAGGAAGAATCACAAGGAACACCAATAGACCCGCCCGTACGCAATGCGGGTATAAGAACCACAGGAACACAAATACCCGCCCTTGACTAAGCAAAGCGGGGTTATAACTATTAAGGGAGACCACAGTACAAAATCCCTCTGCTGCGGAAAGTGCAACACCGCTCTATTCCTATAAAACCTAGAATTCAGCTTAATTTGTGTAGTTTTGCAAGGGATTTTCCTAGAGATTTTGCTTTTGGTATATTTGTGCGTATTCTGTCATATTTAACTTATATTTAAAAAAGGATGAGAAAGCGTCTTGCCGGTATGATACCGGCGAAATAAGTGAAGCGGCGTGAAACACCGATTCTGAGGGGCTCAGGAGCTAGAAAAAACAGGGTGTAATTTTCAAATCTAATTTGCAAAAAAAACTGACTGACATTGTCGATTGTAGGTCAAAGAAGAATGAGCATGAGTTAAAAAAATTCTATCATGCAAATTTAAATGCGCTAGGTAAGGCAGGGGCAAAGATATGACGGAACAAGAGAGTGCATTAAAGCATTGGTTTCCATAGGCAGACCATTTTGTACTGTGCCAAATAAGGAGCACAATATACCCGCCGCTATGTAAGCGGGTATAAGAATCACAAGGATTACAATATACCCGCCGCTACGCAAGCGGGTATACTCAGAAATTGGTCCTGATTTTGTTTAGTCAATTGGAGTGTTTAATCCGCATTTGATGTTAACAAAACATCAATACGCCTCCAACGTTATGAATTCTCAACAGATTTATGGCAAGTCCCGTCTTGTTTCAAGCCAACCATTCATTCCGACCCTTTTTTCTCCTGATACAGCAAGAACTTTTAACAATGTCTTGTCCATGGATGTAATCAAAATCCGAAACGTTGTGGCCTGCCTTGAAGAGACAATTTTTTGATTTACATGGTACCATAATTGTGTATATTCTGCGTGTTAAGTGTGGAGATTTTTGGTTTTGAAAAAATATGTTTCTACTGCTTTTTAGCATAATTTATGTTAAAGTCATAAAACAAAAATCTATTTGGTATCACACACACTAGGGACTGCAACTTACCTGTATGTAACAATAAAGTTTGGTACTACTTTGAGCTTTCAACTTGACATTTTAAAGTTCATGGCACATCGCTAATAGCCTCGTCCCCAGATTTTTACTCGAAGTGGTCAATATTTGGTATCAGAAGAACGCTATTTTTCTCATTTACCCTGTGATCTTAGGGCCAAAGATGTTTGGTTGTGGAAGTTATGAGCAAAAGTGTTTCTCCTTTTTATGGTCCGACATATTAGTTTTACAAGTACTCTATGGGGCTTACAAAATCCACGTTTTTAGCTCCTACATGAAAACGGATTGAAATATCCGGCGCGAAACTTTACAGATGGGGTTTGGGGTGAAGGACAATATATCAAGATGAAATCTTCCCTACTCCTTAAATCGGGCCTCCTCCTTTAACCAGAACAAATATGACATATAGGGTGTATGCACTGCTTTCACGTGGTCAGAAATTATCGCAGATTCAAAACTTTTACCGACTCAACATATTTATATGAAGGAGTCTAGGGTTACCGCCAGGCACCGCTACTCCATTGCATGCACACGCCAAGAATCCTCCAAACCACCACAAAGCAAGGCACGATGTGCTATAATTATGCGATGGTCACGACCCTGCATAATGCATGTTGTGTGATCTCTCCCAACCATTAAGGCACAGGTCTGGCATACATTGTACAATCAGGGGAACCCGGAAAGAACAATGTCGCTGGGACAAGGGGGGTATGTTGTAAAGAAGTTGTTTGTGAGGATGTACGCGTGCCTATTTTAATTGTTGTGTTTATGGGAAATTATGGCGCTGTCTTCAGCAGGCGACCTTGGTGTCCTTTGAAAGTTGAAACATGAAGGTTTATGATTATTCTTACTTCACGCTCACACGCTCAGCAGGCTGGGACTGGGAGTGTTAGTGTGTTCATGTTTGAATCAAGTTCAGTTGTAATGATTACGCAGAATAGGAGTGCCCTAATCCTTCAAGCTTGCTTCCAGGTTCTACCCGTATCAGCATGAATTCAGTATTCTGCAAAGTGCTAGCCAGACCAGCTTTTTTTTTATGGTCACATTGAGGGCACACTTCAACCAAGTTGGACCAAAGGGTCTTCCTAAATGTGTAATCCAATAAGAAAATCATGTGAAAATAGGGTCCCCGGGTTTGCGCTTCACCTGGTTTCGCGATACCTGGCTTGAATGAATTTGGGTTTCGCGGTCCATTGACCTTGAATGACCACTGTTGACCTTGTCGTGACCTTCAAAATTTTTTGGCACAAAAAATCGACCACCACCCTACCAAGTTCATGTCCATACACAACGTTTACCCCATTTGACCTTGAATGAACCCTGATGACCTTTGAGTCACAACCAATAAAACCTCGAGTCTTTCTGGACGGTTCAAGAGGCAACCCCACCCCAAGTTCAGGAAACGGCGGACCCGTCGGTCGCCGAGAACCGAAGTTTAACATCCTTTGGACCTGGAATGACCCTAATGACCTTGTCGTGACTTCAAAATTTTCGGCATGAGAAGTCGACCCCACCCTCCCAAGTTTAATGTCCATACCACCAATTGTTGACCCCATTTGACTCATTGACCGCCTTGAATGACCCCTGATGACCTTACCTTTGATCCACTAACCAAATACAATCTCGGTCTTTGGACGGTCAAGAGCACCCACCCCACCAGTTTCAGGATACGTGCGGGCCTCGGTCTCCGAGAAAAAACCGCCGTTTAACATCTTGACCTTAATGATTCCCCTAATGACCGTGTCGTGACATTCAAAATTTTGGCATAAAAACAACGTACCCACCCTTCAAGTTCATGTCCATACACCAACGTTTACCCCCCATTTGACCTTTTTGACACCTTGACAGACCTCCGATGGACCTGATCACTAACCAATACAACTCCGGTCTTCGGAAGATCATGGGTCACCCACCCACCAAGTTTCAGGAACGTGCGAACCTCGGTCTCGAGCAAATAGGAGCGGTCCATTTGACCTCTTTGACCTCGAGACCCCGAGACCTGATCCACTACCAATACAAACTCGGTCTTCGTGTCAGTTGGTCAAAGGGGCAAACCCAACCCACCAAGTTTGCAGGACCGTGCGGCCCTCCGGTCTCCGAGAAAATAGACGCGGTTCGACACACAGACAGGACAGGACCCCGTATTAATATATAGACTTTGAAAATCCACCAAACGTGATGAAAATGATAGGATTTCAGAAGTGGTCATTTATCTGGATACCTAGGCATTTATTCATGTGAACACTGCATATCAAATTTAAAAGTATTGGCGCATTTTGTAAAATGGCCGGAAAATAGTACTTGTGCACGGGGAATATATTAAATGGTCTTGCTCTTGCATTATAGCATGGGACATTAAGATGTTGCTGCCAATATTGGGCACAAATAATTGTGGCAATTCGGGGAACATTCATTTTTTGCTTAGAAATTCACAAATACAGTCCTACAGACATGAAGGCCCCTAATTTTTTAAGTACAGGATTGTTATTCATGGCAATGCTAACATTTCAAGAAAAAATATTTTTTAGTCCAAGTGTGTGATAATGGCTACCAAGGTTGCACCACATCCTTCAAAGTCTAAAAGACTAATATGGTCCTTCATAACTTCACTGATTGCAGTGCAGGGCGCAATGCACTCTACCAAAATCCGTTTACTGCAATCACTTGCAGTATTGGCAACCAATGCAGTACTGCAACCAAGTTAAAATTGGTTTTAACTGCCGATTGCAGCACGATGCAGTGGGGTGCAGTCCAGTGGTGTCAGTATTGCCAATTTTCCTGCAATCCTTCGCAACTTCTACTGCAACCTGTGACCTGCAGGCTGCATTGAACCTCAAGTAAATCGATTAGGAGTGGAGCGGAGTGACGGAACCTTAAGGTCCGTCATACGTCCACTGCACTGCATTGCTGTGCAGTAAATTTACTGCAATGTTCCGTCACTTCCGCTGCACTCCTAATCGATTTACTGCAGGTCACGGATTGCAGTAAACTTGCGATGGATTGCAGGGAAATTGGCATACTCACCACTGACTGCACCCCACTGCTCTTGCTGCAAGTCTGCCAGTTTTTAAATAATTTTAACTTCGTTGCAGTACTGCATGCGTGTCAGTACGACATTGCGTTGCAGTACTGCAAGTGAATGCAGTAACAATTTTATGGCTGCATTGCAGCACCTGCAACTCTGCATCAGTGAAGTAATAACGGACCTTACTGCACGCAATGCGTGCAGATGGAAGTAATGAACAGACCTTTAGGAGAATTGAAAAGTTTTAGATGTGTGGTCCGGACCTTTTTCAAAAGCATGAGCTTTAATTTCATTATCATTATTAATTTTTAATTGGTTGACCTTTGCGAGTTTCACTGGTTTCCAGCCAAGCTGACATATCAATCACATCTCAAGAATGTAAGATGTTCAGAGACTGCTTCCATGTGCGTGCATGTAGTCTATTGTTATTGTGTACTAAATAATTAATAGTACCCTTTCCAGCTGTTGAGATTAAACTTGATTTTTTGTGGTTGCCCGCCCCCTTTTATGTCTGCCCTTGCCCCTACTGCTTTTTTTTCCTCCTGCCCTTTTTTTGGCGGCAGGTTTTGGAGCATGCTGGCGGCGGACGCAAATCTAAAACTTTCATTCCCATGGCGGATGATGATCATCATGGCCTTTTAGGCCTTAATTCATTATTCAACAAGTTGAACACACATGTAACTTAGTTTAGTAGGGTGTCCAGGTGATTTTAGAAGTGTTTTTTTCCAGCTTTTATTTTTTTAAATGAAAGATTTGTCAAAAGAAACAAATGAAACCAAAATTATTTCGAATGGGTAAGCGGATGTGGAGTTATGCAATTTAAGGTGCAAACACATAGCATTTTCGTCTTTTGGTAAAAAATGATAAAAAAAAAAACAAGGCCATATTTGAGGATTAATTACTCAAAATTCACTTCAGATCTGGGTATGATTGAATAGTTTTAGTGTAGGTTGCTACTTTGTCTGATAAAATACCAAGTTTAATGAAGAGTGGGACCAATCGTTGGGAGTAACAGGCTTTGTAATGCCAAGTATGCCTATTTTTGGATTACCACAATGCATTGCGGCATATGGTCCCAGGCGGAAATTCAACCTGTACAAAACCCTATGGTGAGTTATTACAGAAATGCCCATTTATATGGCTTTTTGGAAATGCCCCATTATATTATTCTACAAAGCCCAGTGAAACTGAAATTTAGTAAATTAGGTCATTATTAGAGCTAAAGATTCCTGAAAAAAAAATTGCCGAGTTCTTCAAGCTTAGGGTTATTTGCATATTAATTACCATATTAGGTAAAAAATTAGCAAAACATTCTGGATTAAAGGGTGTATATTGAGGGGTTTTGCTCCACAAGTACTAAAAAAATAGAACTACTGACACAAAAAGTAGTTCTACTGTCTAAATGACAAAGTATACATGTTTCACTCCATAAGATTATGGGTTATTCATTTTTATATGGGGAAAATTAACATGATAACTCCCATGATAACTAACGTACATGTACGAACCACTCAATTATGAGGAACATTGCAGCGCATTGTTTTGCTTATGCAAGAAACTTCCTATTTTGTAGATAAACAATAATATTATGATAATAATACCAAACTAAAACAGGCCTAATGGAAAGGGGGGCCTGTTAATTATATAGAAATAAATAAATAGTTCTTCCCTGTCATTGCGCAACTTGCAAAAATCACCTGGGGATTTCACGCAGTTTATTCGGTCTTAAAATTTGTCATGCTCTTGGAAGTGTGAGGAAGCAAAAAAAGGAGTAGGCAAGGAGTTGGTACAATGGTTAGAGATAAAGAGTTCAACTGAATCACATTTGTTGGTTGTTAATTTGTTGAAATTATGTTAACAATTGTAAGGTTGAATTTAAAATATGGACATGAAGAGGTTCATCATATCAAACATGTAAATAGATATGGATCTTAGCAAGTGGAGGGGCCTATGTTCGCCAGCGAGTGAGGTGATTTTATGAAGTTCATGTTTAATTGTGGCAACCATTATAAATGTATTCTACTGGTCTGATTATTCAGAAATTCGATGTTGCCATTTTTCCGCTGACCTTTAGTGACCCTGACACGAGTCAAAGGTCTCAAAAATGGTCATTACATCGTCTAAAGTATATCGACATTGGTATCAAAATGTGGCAAATTACAAGGAAATATGATTTGATAATTTATTTGTTACTTGAGCTTTTGTTTTCTTTGTTAATGCACATAAGCTAATTAGAGAGCAATAATATGCATAATAACTGTCCTTATTCAGACCCAGTCAGGAGAGTCCTGTCCAAAGCAAGAGTTAGGCCTCAGGTTTTTGCACAATGTATAGTGAAACCCTACACAACCCCGTTTAGACCTTGCTATTGATGCACAGGCTTGAGTACCAAGTTGTTGCATGAAACGACAAATGATTGAGTAAGTCTATATCCTGTTCATTACAGCTTTTTTCGTAACACGGTTTACAAGGGGGGGGGGGGGTGGTACCACCCCCTTGAAAAATTTCTTATAAAAGTTATGATTTGATACCAGTTATGGTCCTCCTCTTCCATTGATACCAAAATGAAGTAACAACTATAACTAGTTATGGCGTCACAATGACGTCATCACAGTCATTTGTGCCGAACAAAATTGGCAGTTTCTCTAGACATAGGCGAAAATCACATTTTGGCTTTAAAATCGTAGGAATATCGGATTTTTAGGCGGTTTTCAGCTCTAAATGATGGCAATTGACTCTAATTTTTCCATAAATATAGAGTTTTAGACCAATTAATGTGATAATTTTAGCAAAAAAGGTACAATAAAATATCTGTAGGTGGAAACCCCTACCCTTCGACTTGGAAGGAGCCCTAGTCCCGGTGAAGGTGCTACCTTCAAATTTTTTTCGCTAAAATGACCAGAAAGGATGAGGAGAACGATTACCCATAAGATTACAAAAATCGTTGGCATTTAGCGCACTGACAAGTTACACTGTGGGGTGGTGACCACCCCCCCCTGGTATACGACGAGGGTTCAAATAAAATCTATGGATGACATAGTTGTTATAACCATGAAACACCCACGATTCGCACTTCCAGAGTACCAAAGGTAGTGTTACTAGTTATCTTTTCAGTCTCAGGCCAATCATTTTTTAATTATTCTTTGCATCCCGGAACCCAGTGGGAGGGGGGGGGGGTTGTCACTGTTCATGGGGGATATCCAGTGCGACCAAAAGCAACACATAAAAGGGTCTTTTGCAAAGACTGTTGGCACGATACAAAGTTTTTAAAAGGGTTAGCAAAACCACTGAAATCTTGAAAAAAGGGTGTACTTTTCACACTGAACCGGATCTGTTAGTGTACGATTGGAAATTCGAGTTTGTATCGTATTCGGCTTATTTGTGTAAATGAGCTATTCAGTATAGCCTACAAAAGGGGTCAAATATTGCCATCCGTTTTAATTAAGGTATGATATTAAAACAATACTTGTTAGGGGTGCTTTTAGGACCGATCAAATAACTTGTACTTGTTGACGATACTTTTTTAACTCCTTGTTTAGGGGGTTGCGGAACTTTGAAAAGTGGGCTTTGTGGTATAAAAGCAAGACGCACCCCTATAAATGGCCCTTTTTGAACAGATCAGTACTAAAAAGTGGACTTTCTTGTCACAACCTCTCTTAACTTTGGACCATTTTATGGACAAAATCAACAAAATAGGTGGACTTTGGCCCCTTGGGTGGGATTTGGTGTGGGGGGAGTGACGGGTGACATACTGCTGATCTCGGGATAGTCCCTATCTCTCTTTACACTGCCGTGCCCCAGGTTCTGAACAAAACTCTAAGTAGGGGATAATTTGAATTAGATTCGTAACAATTAGATCATACTTAGGGGCTTATTGGCCCTGCTAATGCACACATCTATACCAAGACCAAGGGAGGAAAGAATGATCAATGTTCAATGAAAAACAGGTCATCACAGAAAGAAGCTAGATTGAGATGTAACAGTGTTGTTTTAGACACTTAAAGATTTTGAACGTATTGGCTGAACAAGAATATAACATATACAATCTATGGACTAAGTGAAGCAGGCCGGGGACAGCAGTAACAATGTTCCATGTTCGGGCACATGTTGTATGAAAAACAAATCGCAATTTGTGTGGAACATTTTTACTAACTGGGTAACACAATTCAGTTACTTAACCATGGCATTAATAGTCGCTCTAGGGGGGTGACTAACGTGATCTTGCTTTAGCCTATTCAGGGTCTATAATTGAAAAGGATACAGCATCTACAAATGAAGAGAATTACAATTTGTCTTGCACTTTTTTACAAAAAACTGTGTAACATTAATTTGGTTTACCCAAGAAATGGTCATTAATAGCAGCTTTGATGCATGGGGTTGGGTATATGCAGCTGGGGGGATTCTCACACAAATGATCATACGGGGACTTGCCACCGACATCAGTCTCATTTTTAGCCTTCTGGTTATATCAATGGGACCCCAATTTTGGTATATGACAATGGGTCGTTTTTTCAATATCTTCTCAATCGGAACCCAATTTTTCATAAATGAAATTGTTGGCAAAATTGTCAATTTTCTCAATCTGAAGTCAAAATTGTCCACAAATGAGGGGAAAGGGGGCAAAATTTGCATTACTTTGTCCCAACATTTGAAATTTCTGGTAAAGCTATGGGGTCCCTTTTGGCAAAAAAGAGTTAGCTACTATGGGTACTACATGTATTCCAGACTCTCGGGGCATGTCCCTACCCAAACGAAACCTGAGACCCCCGGGTATAGGGTGCCTAACTTGATCTTGATAGACGGAGACTATTCAGGGTCCGGATGGAGCGATTAATGAAAAAAATCATACATGTGGATGAGAGTAAGATAATAGTTTACTAACTTTTGTCTCTGAAGTGCCAATCGTGGTTATTAACGAATAACGACGAGTCGTTCATGGATTGGTATATAACGTTACATCGATATGTCTCGTGCACATTTTTACAAAAACAACTTGCTTTTTTCTACGTTATTACCCATGGGTATCAGGCTAATAGCATGAAAAGAATGGGATTATGTGGGTTCATCTCTACATGTAAGCAGAGTTAGAGTGTTTTTAGAGATGACACATTGTGCAAGAATTGAGGCCGAACTCTTGCTGGTTGGAAGGACTGGCCTGCATAAAGGCAAATTTTATGCAATTATTGTCCTATAATTAGGTTATTGCATATTACAAGAGAACGAAAGGTCAATCAAAAAACCAAATAAATATCAATACAATATTCCTTGTGAAATTTGCCACACTTTGGTACAAGGTCGATATAATTTGACATGGAATGACCATTTTGACCTTTGACCTTGTGTTCAAGGTCACGAAGGTCAAAGAAACAAAAATGGCAACATCGCTCTATGTTATGCATAAGTCAGACCCAGTAGTATACGTTTGTGGTTGCCAAACAATTAACATGAACTTCACCAAATTTTAAAGGCCCCTCACTAAAGGCACCATGCAAAAAGGAAAGTAGGTCAGTGTCTTTAAGGTGTGTGTGTGTGTGTGAGGGTGGTGGGTGAGTAGGTGTGTGTGGTATGTGTGGGTGGGTGGGGGTGTGGTGCATGCATGTGCTATTGTGCTTGTATGTGTGTGCTGGGTCCCGGTGGTAGGGTGCATTGTTTGTAAGCAGGAAAGGTGAAATAGTTGATATTTGAGTGTGTGCATGGGAGTGCAGGATGGGAAGGTAGTAGGAATGGGTGTGCATCGGTATAGTATGTGCATGGAATAGGTGTAAATGAAAAAATAAAAAAATTAAAATCTTCAGCCGACGTGTCCTCAACAGCAAAGTTTAGATTTTACTAGTCTGCATCAACAAGCTTCGGCCGAATATATGGACAAAGTACATGTAAATTTCAAGGAGAAGGTTTAGAATATAACTATATATCTAAGAATATCGATGAAAGAAGAAACATGATGATATTTACACTAGCGCTAAAACATATTTATTTTAACGCGCAAAATACTTGAAAAACCCACTTTGAAAAGAAAGACAATACAAAACACGTCGGCAACGGGACCTATAGTCTACCGCCTGCAACTGCCCGACACGGCATACAGCACTGACCTTGATACTACGTGCGTGAATAGAAGATTTATACTTTAGTCCTGATGAGCATGACTCAATCTCCATATATGTACATAATCATTATGCCAATTAACTATATCAGAGGAGGAGTCATGCCTTATGGTATGCATCTGACTACGCCCAAATTTTTGAGTCACATTAATCAACAATTACACTCTACTAAAATAAATATATTACCTGAATTACCTTGAAAGTATCCCTTAGAGTGTTACCAACCACAGTTATAAAGTCCTCAAATCTTCAAAAACTCGTCAGGAGTAAATTTAATCAATATTGATGATTAAAAATTAAGACGGTGACAAAGTCCAGCTTTAGTATTGCCAGATATTTAACGAAAGCCGTATTGAAAAGGTTACACATGACGTGGTTAACAGTTGCATATTGATAAAGATAGCGCATGGGGGTACTTTTAGCCAACTCGCAAGAATAAACATACGCAGGTGTAAACATTTGATTTGTCACCGGCGAAAAAAACACCTTATTTCTATAAAAGGCGTTATTCTTGCACAACCAAGGATGCCTTCAAGTGTTTCATGCGCATGAGTTGATCCTGATCAGCCATGGTACTTTGACCAGCTTCTCTTTTCCGAAGGAAAAGGTTGTATTTTGGCCTTTTAGGCCCCTTCATGTGGATATATTGGTGGTAAAGGTAGAAGAGTATTTAGTGGAAGCACTCGTGGAGCTTACTGTTTTGGAATCAGGTAAGATTATAGGAAAAAAAAAAATGTGTTTTAGGGTAATGTGTTCCGTGATAGGTAGAATTTTTGAAGGCTACACGATTCGGTACACGACCTGATGATGGTTTATTTGGGAATTCACATATAGACCGTTTAAGGCATACTGTTAAGGAAACGTTATGTGAAGTCCCAATTATGGGCTAGATCTTACAGGCCAGGTCTGTTTACTGCGTGCACATGAAAGCAAGCAACAATTAATCATTTTGATCATGAATTTCACCTCTATTCATTTGTCAAGACACTTAAACAAATTAATATTACATATTATGCCTAACCGGTCATACAATAGTGATAATATAATGAGAGTCTGTCACTGAGAGCCTGTTTTTGGAAAAACTACGAGACCATGCATCCCAGCATGCATACACGCGGAATGACGTATCACTGTATTCAATCCATAGTTCCCGGGGGATCACCCACGGTCAACTCGCAGGGCATCTGGCAACTCTAGCGCGATTGTCGAGTGTGCAGCTTTTCCTATTGGAAAGCGTGGGGAATATATGCAAAATATGGAAGGGCAAAAAGGTTTAAATCGCACCCGGATATCGAACTCATGACCTCAATATGATCAATGGAAAAAAATTAGCGTGACAAACAGCGCTTTCTAACGGTATATTACCGCCTTGTCCGGGTTAGGAACCATAAAAGTAGAAATCAGTGAATTTTTAATAAGAAATATTAAAAATACTTCCCGTGTTTATGCATAGAAAAGAAAGAAAGCGAAATTTCGCTATAAATTACTTTGAGTGTGTACTAAATAATGTTCTAAACACAACAAGTGACCTTCTTGGTTTTATCCGGGTGCGAGTGACGAAGAAGAAGAAAAACTGCGAGTGGAGGACAAAAAACGGGGGACCAATGCACAGCGAGTGTAGGGTTTCGCGGGTGGGTAGCTACGCTGGTGAGTGCGACTTACAAACGCATCCAAAAAATGTTTTTAATTGGGCTTTGGTCATTTTTTTCTATTATCTATTATTAGATTTCATCCTTTCCGAGTTATATCATGAAGTTTTTGGCGGAACCATTATTGATAATAGCCTCAATAATAGAGCGATTTTAAAAAGTTGTATTTTTCCGTGATCGCTACTACTTGCATTAGCGCATATGTGTACAGGGACGGGCTCGAGTGTGCAATGAACGGACACCCTAGTCTAGACTAGTCATGATGCACATGTGCATGCATGCAGTCTTGCAGATTTGCAGTGTATTCCGTTGACAATTGAGAGCGTGCCAAAAGTCATAGCGGTGGTGGCACAATACTAAATTCTTTACCCTGTATCATATTATTAATATTTGTTACTTGAGTAGGTGCTATCTGAATTTGATAAAATGATGTAGACTCAGTCAAGAATACTGCATGACTGTGTAATTCGACACATACTAGTCCTAGTAACTAGGACATTTCGAATCCATTTATCATTGGCACTGGGCATTATCGAACAGCGGATTCTAAGTCATAGTTCGTTGTATTGAAGTGACATTTACGGTATTGAATGAAATCAAACTTTGCAAGGTTACATGGACAAAAATACCGCCAATATGCACTCAAAACATGCATTTATGTCAATCTTTGCAATGCTTCATTACTGACATACCATGTTTTACAATTTGATATCACAATTGTAAATTCGAGAAATAGGAGGGAGCGATTTCCCAACCAGCAGAATTGAAGTCACGAATGAAAAAGGAAGCAGAAATGACGAGGTTAAAGGGCGTACACACGGTAAACAAATGCACACCACCGATGAACAAATCCGTTTCCAACACATTCAGACGCTCAGGCCAAGCTCATACCAAAAAAGTAACTAATTGATGCGGTAGGTATATGTGGGTATTAAGTATTTTATGCGTGGCCTCCTTAGTAAAAAAAAAAAAAAAAAAAGTTTTTTCCGCCTTTTATCCCCAAAAAGTGAAGAGTGAGCTAGGTATATAATAATCGGATAATTTTGAAATCGGCCTAACAATTCAGAAATAACCCTTGCTTTTTGTATTAAACAATGACGACGGCTAAATTTGTGATTTATGGCTACCATCGTCGGGACTAGTCCGTGAAATACGGCCACAATAACCACACACGTCGATCGCGGAGAGCAATGAGTGACAGGTGCAAACAAAAGATTCGGTACGTAGAAACTTCTCTTCCGAAGCAATTTACACAAACACGCACCAAAAAAAAAACAAGATGGAAAGAAAACCCCTTAGTAAAAATGGCATATAGTCATTTATGTTAAAAGAAGGATGCGCCCCGGACAAATTTTGGGCTCTAGATATCTCAACAGGGTGTGGCTTCGCATTCTGTCAAGGGAAATATAGAATCAACGGCGCAAAAAACACCCGAATGCGTAGTTCGCCAGGGAGGAATACTAATCACGTGGGTCCTAGCGATTATTATCAACGATACGGTATGAAGGTAATAATAAGCAGACCTCCACATAAAATGTATTTTTCCCGAAATAGGTAAGTGAAAAAATTGACATACAACATCTCATATGAATCATGAGAGCACAGGCGCATGGACGTTACTTGAGGGTGAGTAAAATAAAATTAAAGAGAAGTTCTCCTTCGCAAAAGTTGACTTCGTGAGTCAGGGAAAAAATGGCTAAGTCATTTAATAGCAACGTTCTGTAACTCAGTACCTTAAGTCCTGAGTACATTGTTAACAGAACGTTCAAAGTCGAGGGACCCGTCCTGTGTTATTGTAATGCCATTCTTTATATGGTAATAAGCGAACTCTGGACGTCTGAATTTGCAGAAGTGATCGATTGTGATCGATCATTGACTGAGTGTCTACCAAAGTTCGTCCCTCCTAAGGATGGACGAACTTTGGTAGGGACGAACCAATTAAATCTATATCTTGAACGACAACGGCCCGCAAATCGATGATCGATATGTCAATCATTTTCCTTGAAAGGGAAAGGTAAGTACGAGTCGCGTTCAATAGCGGCACACAAAGACACTGATAATAGAAAAGTAGCTTGACGTTCAGGAGTTACTGTTGATTTGACATCACGAGGAATATTCTTGTTGACATGAAAACTGTCGTGAAGGGATTTGAGGCTTGCAATACATGCTTCCATACGTTTGATATTTCCTGCGAAGTGACGCTGTAGACCCTACACGCGGTTTCTTATAGGAAACCATCCAACCAGCCCTTTTCAGGACTACACTGTTCCAAAAGAGAATGCTTTTGTGTATGATATTATGATGAAATAAAGTGTTTAAAAATTAAATGAAAAAAAAAGACGCCCCACAATTTAGCCATATACAAACACCACATCATGGCCTATAGGCCCCACATGAACATAGCCACCCAATACGTGTTGTTCAGTAGTTCCCAAATCTTTTATTTAAATATACGGTAAAAAATTATTTCAAATATTTTTGAAGTAATTGAAAAACATTTGAAAACAGACCCATGTTTGGAAACTGTGCAACTCCACTTTTTAGGGCGAGCTCGGATCCGCTAATTCAAATGTTGATTGACAGCTATGTCTCCCTATTACACATTCAAACGATGACTATCGACCCTTGTAGCCCAGCCATGCTTTAATATGGTCCAATTAAGGGATAATCTGTAGGATGCGGTCGTGCGGCTGGTCAGATAAATGTTAATGCCGATCTCTAGCTATCAATTGTTGTGGACTTAGATTTCTATAATACATTGTAAACTATGTTTACAAAGAGTATCTCAAAAGATATCAAAATAAATCAAAAATTGGATTTATCGCGATTTCATTTCTGAATGGGGAGAAATCCAAGGGGATTTATTCATTGACTCACCCTTACAAAAATTATATTAAAACTTTAGATGTATGTAGAAAGAATGAATGTGTTCCGCTAAAAAATGTACTAGTAACAAAAAGAAAGAACCGATATCACCCTGGAATACAAGAGGTTTATTAGAAACAAAAGAAAACCAGTTGTATAAAACCAATTACACTCGCCAAGTAGAAACAAGAATTCAAAATTAAAACATACAGAAATAAGTTAAATATTATTTAAAAAAAAAAAAAAAAAAAAAAAAAAAAACACTTTTTCTTAAATTTGAAATATTTAAGGCAAACTATATGAAACAAACATGGAAAAACAGAATAAATGGAATTATTGGGCGAGGGGAAAAAATCTATGCAGAGCAAGTTTAAGGATGCCAGGCTCCTGATCGCTTACATAGCCTCGTCCCCAGAAACCACAGATTAACGGAGTTGGTCAAAATTTTGGTTATCAAAAGAAAGCTACTATTTTTCTCATTTACCCTGTGAAAATATTAGGGCTAAGGATGTTTGGTTTGGGAGTTTTATGAGCGAAGTGTACTCCATTTTGGTCGCCCAATATTAGTTAACACAGTTTACTCTATGGGCTCAAAAAATCACGTTTCTAGTTTTCACATCAAAACGTGATTTTTGAAATATCGCGCGCACAAAACTTTGCCGATGGGATTTTGGGGTGACGTCCATTCTATCAAGATGAAAACTTGATATACTTAAATCGGCCATCCCCCTTTAAGCATGACATGAAACGCCGTGTTAATATGTTACTTAACTTTTATATTCACAGATAGTACCAAGGACTTGTGGATACGAGCAAACAAACAACTATCACAGATTACAGGTCTATATAGCAATGTTTTGATAGTTCCGAAGTGCCTGGAAAATATTAAAAAGGTACATTGTGATGTTTCATTTATTTATTCATTCCGAATAATAATTATTAATTTATGATACAAATCAATATGATGTAATGTAATACTATAACATTAAGTTAAATGATATAGTTAATATTATGATAATAATAATACAGGAATATATTCAATTAGCGTTTATGTTTTAAAACTCATTCGCCATTAGGCCTATTATTTTCAACCTTTTTACCAACTTGATTCCGTACGAACTTCGTTGGCTTCATGAGCGGTTTTTTTTCCAAGTACTGTAACGAAAGCAACAAAATTGTTTTATTAAGGCAACACCCACTTAGGCAATTATTTATTCGACGAATGATATACAATCCCACGGATTGATTGACCATTTTGAAGAAGTCGCGAGGCATGGAAGTCGAGACCATGCTAGAGGATTTACTTAACAGAGAAGACGACTCTGCTTATTACATAATAAAGAATGTTATTACAATAAACAGGGACTGTCCCTCGACTTTGAACGTTTGGACATGTTACGTAACTAACCAGTACTCGATGTGAAATTCTGAAACCGATATATGGACATTTAGTGGAAAACGAAATCATTCAATGAGTTCTTACATTTTACATCATTCAGAGGGCCAAATAACGTCTGGCAGGAAAGCTTTCGATACAAACTTTGTTTGTGTCCGTCGTCAACTTTATGCCAGCAGGAACAGCCATGATGAATTGCCCTCGTTGTCATGACAACATGGAGAAAAGAAAGTTCCCACAATTCGTCCCTTTTAGGTCGGGAATGCCGATGGTGTCGTCTTGTGTCACATGACGTGTTTGATTGCGACAGGATCATGTGAGGAGAGTAAATGTAAGCAGAATAAACGCAAATTTAGTGTGATTATCCATAGCAATTGTCCTCGTTTATGTCAGAGGAATTTAAGATGGTGGTTAAATAAAGAAGCTTTTGTTGGTGTTAAATTGTGCTAGCATTTTGAATAAATAAGGCCAAGAGTTGGCGGAAGATTCGTAGCCTAGCCGGAAAGGAAATTTTGTATTTCAATTGTGCCACTGCACAATGGGAACTTCGGCGCCTCAACGGACATGGAAGCGTCTATAATTAGACACTGTTTTTCGGTAACTTAAGTTGCACCGTAGAGGTGGATAAGAAAAACTTTATCTGGTATTTGTTAATCGCCACCGTGGAAAATAGGATTTTTTTATTGTAATTCGCACCGTGGGCGTGGTGTCGGTCAGTTCCGTAAAGCGCTAACTAGAGGTCACATTACACATTTTATGGCTGACTGTAACATTGGAATGGACTCAAGTTACGAGAACTTCTTTCGGACCAGCGTAAAAATAAGAAATACCTAGTATTAATGGACGAGCAATCAAAACACAGTGGCTTGTGACTTTCACAGACATTTCTTTTGGCTGTCATGATGCTTACAAGATCTTGAGGAATGCCGTCATGTACAGCACAATTTGTTACCAGATTACGAGGATTATTTAAAAAAAATGTTCTAAATTCAAGTTCCAAGTTTCTCCGTCCAAACTCCCTGGATTTTATTCTGATGGCGCAAACGACAGCATCCGGTAGGGGGTCAGCTGAAATAAAGACCCAAATAAATCGGAAAGTCCGGCGAACAGCGAGTAGAGAGGCATACTATATTGAAGTGAGAGCTCATGATCGCGATCGTACGTGGCGAATTCATATTCCCGCTATGCATAAGTCATACTGCCATAATTAGGACAGGTCGGTGTGGCGCTACCTACAAAAACGTTGTAGGGTATTTTTACACATTTCTTTCGCCTCTGAAGCCTGTAACAATTACTTTCCAGTCAAAGAGAGCGATTAGCATGCGCAAAACCGGACTTTGCACAAGATCAAACTGTTACGCATGCTCATGCGCAGAAGGGCTCGCTGCGACCTTTACTGCGACTGGAAGTAGATAATGGGTTTTTAAAATGTTGACAAATTGGGTCGCCTGTACAGTTGACCTTTCACGTTCTCATTGTCACTTGGATTTACGGTTTGGACTTATAGTTGTTGAAGTGAAAAATTATCGTCCTCTGAAAAGTGCATTAAATACTCTTTTAAGTTATATTTCTTCCTGAAAACTACTTTTAAAACATTTAAGGGGTCGTCTACCGATGTCTTAAGCCAAAAGTAAGTAACTTGAATAAACCTGGACTCATTGAGAGAAACGCGTTAAGTTGAGCAAAATTGTTTCTACATCTGTCCCGAGTTCATTTTTGCATGACTTGAGGGCCAGTAAAATAGTCAGGTTGATAAAAAGATAGGCAGTCAAGTCAGCTTATTCAGGACTGGGTGGTGGCAGAATAAGGATTTTTTTTCTGTAATTCGCCACCGAGCATATAGCTCGTCCGTAGCGTGCACGTCGTCCGTACCTACCTCCACAACGCTCCTCACGGAGAGTAGTGCAAAAAGCCGGGGGGGGTGCGCAGCGGATCGATGCAGAATAAGCCAAATTTGAAAGTTATTGAAAATCTGGTACCTTTGTGTTAGTACTATATATTTCTATTACGTTGTTTACGTTGTTTCCGTGACTAATTTTTCCATTCATGGTTAAAATCTGATGATTGAAAGGGTGATTTCTTAACCGTTAAAACCATCTTTAAACATAAGCAGTCGCCCCACTAGATCAGTGAGTTGCCACTGGATTGTTCCCGGTTATTTTCTTTAGAATAGCACGAGCACGCTTATTTTCGCTGTTATACCAATTTAGAAATTACGAACATACACCCGGAAGTATGGAAGTGGGAGATGACTGTTTAGCTTCAATTTTCGGTCACTGGAAATGGAGGGAAGGATTTCGAGAAGAGGGTTGAAGGTCACCGTGAAAGACAAAAGGGCTGGTGAGTGGGGCGGAGAGGGAGGTGGGTTAGCGAGTAAGGTAGACCCATGTGGGGTAGTGGAAGATGAGTAAAAGCAAATCAGGGTGAGGGGGAAATGGATTCATGGGAGATGAACAAAGATGAAGAGAGTGACCCCTAGTTGCAGAGATTGGTGTAGAAGATTGTGGAAGGAGGGAGGGAGGGAGGGATGGTGGAACAGGCAGGAAAAGGTGTGTGTGATGGGTGGAGTCAGTGAAGGAGTTCACATACAGTAGGGGACCCGGGGGGGGGGGTCTCATTTTGGTTTGGGTAGGGATGTGCGGCCGGGGTATTTTGAAACACTAACCCGAAAAGATAACAAAGGACGGATTTGCTACCAATCCTTATACCTGCTATGGTGGAGGTTTTGGTGCGGAAGCCCAAAAAACCTGAGAGAAAATAAACAGTTAAATGTATGTTGAGCCATTCGGCAGCAATATTTTTCACATTGTGGTTTGTTTAACATTGGAATTCACATTGAAAGGAAAGTGCAACCCTTTCATATACCAATTTGCCAAGAAAAAGGGACCGTTCAATAGCCAAAATCGCTGAAACCTGATGAAAAATGCAACCTTCTCGGACGCACCTCCCCGTACCCCCTTTTTGCCAAAGACCCACCCCCCCCCGGGCTAGGCGGATAAGGTTAGTGGGGGGGGGTGAGGGATGTGAGGTGGCTGTGACAGCTCCTGGTGGTGGATGTGAGGTGGCTGTTGCAGCGAGAGTGAGGTATGGGGGGTTGAGTTGTAGGAGTTTCGGGACTGTGGGGAGTTGTTGCATGGGAAAAGATATCTTGAAAGATGAAAGAATGGTGGATAAGAGCTGTGTGAGATCGTGATGCTGTATGGGCGTGAGTGCGACGTGGTGTTCTTGACGCGAAAATGATGAGATGGGGATTTTGAGGTGAAGACGGAGAAGAGGCAAGGAAGGAGAGGATTGTGTTGGTTCGTGTGAAGTTGATGAAGGATGAAGACTGAGGACTGATGCAATTTGGGTTGGCAGAGGCGGTGGATGGGACACACGGTTGGCGAAGGCGAAATAGTGTACGTTGGTATGGCATAAGTGAAGTTACCAAATTCGGGACTTTGTTGGCACAGTGGAGCCCGTTTTTTTAATGAATGCCCATATGGCTTTTAGTTGAGTTATAAAATTATTGACTGCCTATGAGGCCGCATGGTTGAAACTTTAGGGCCAAGGTGATCTCGAAAAAACATACTATGCCCCGAGGCGTAAAGCCGAGGGGACTCTGGTTTGGAGATCACGAGGGGCTATAGTTCAAAACCATGCTACGAAAAATAATAAAAGCCATCAATATTTGTTTATATACCGAATATATAGATTATGTCAAATGATGGTTTAAAAAGGACATTCTAACCAGGTACTAAACAGGCCTATGTATTGTGTAGGCCAGGCATGCAGCTGACAATTTGTGTAATTTAGGGTCCAAAACTTGTTAAGAATTAGCAATAACCTTTTTGTGTTGAGGAAGTGATGTTGGAAGTCAAAAAACAGAATCAAGTAATCAACGGACTCTTGCCATTTTGGGATTGTGAATTTCGTATTCTGCCACACTTAAAATTCTGCCAACTTTCGTTAACCATTGGGTTTATTCCGTTAACGTTGCCGAATTCCTAGCCTGTGGCAGAATACTAAAATCGTTCGCCATTTTTTTGCGGCAAGATGCGTACAACATCGAATTCAGCAACTTTACACGCCTGCAGATGGCCGTTATCAGCGTTTTGTCAAATTATAATCCTCGAATATTTACGTTGTTAGTTGACCTGACGTTGGTATTAGCCCTATGAGCTGCATTTCTGATTCCTTTCAGATCATCTTCAAGTTCATAGCATGGAATACAGGTCCTGCCGATTCAGCCATTTCATGCAAGCCGGTAATCAGACTGCACTTACATTTTTGTTTACTCGTACGGTCAGTTCGGCATATCCGGTTCAAAAAGGCAAAAAGCGAATCTTCACCAGCTTCAAAGTGTCACAATATTAATACTGATGAATGCATAGTTTGTTTTAAGCTGGGGAAAGAAGGTGTCACGGGCATAGTTCATTAACTAAGCCTGCTCTTCCAGGGCATCGTTCATTTTTGGTTCAATTCAATCTGAAGCAGTTGAATTTATGCCTCCAATTTAACCAATCAGAGACAGGGATCTATTATGATGGGATATAATAGGGGCTATCGTAGTGAAAAGCCAGAGCAATCTCGGGCTAGTACATGGATGTGCAAATACAAATTTTTGACCGTTGTTCACACCGTCACCGTGGCAGTTAGAGTTAGGCCCAATCAGCTATACATGTGTTACATATGGGATCTGATACCCCCTTGTATAATATAGAGCGCCCCTCCTTTGAGTCTCCATGATGCCAGAATAGAGAAATAAACCCGTTTCATATAGTCGTAATTACCTGTGTAATAGCGTAGTATTTATTATCAACATGATGTCAGAAGTGGTGTTCTGACATTTTGGATTCTTTGTTTTTCCCGCCCGTTCTGATCGCGAGTCCATTCGTGTGGAATGTCGTCAAAGTGGTAAAATGACGGTTTTCTTCTGGTCACACGGGCGTAAAATGTAGTGTACAAAATCGTAAAAAAAAACGTTGTCAGTTTTCGTGAGTTTCCGACAGGCGAAAAAGTTCTTTGACGAGCTACTACTTGCCTACGGATGTTAATACGAATGATGGAAGTAAAAGTGAAAATCGAAAATCGACGAATCTGAAATTTGTCCCTTTGGTGGCGACACCCAGTCGAGCCGACCGGTTGGGGACGGTGATGACGTGAGAATCGTCGTTTGTTGTCCCTGTGTGGACTCCTCTGTTTGTTTGCGGAGCTAAATGTAAGCAAAATTGCAATCAGAATGAGCAAGTAAACAGTCTATTCGAGTTGAACTGTAGTAGTAACACTTGTACTTGTGTTGCATGACAGTCGGCCTTCATTTCAAACATTGTCGAGTGAAAGCGTGTCGTGTTGAAAATGTGCAGTCTAGGATTCGCCATTTAACACATAGGTGTAAAATGGTGTCTACATCAAGTTAGTCATTCAAGAGCTCAAGAGATGAGAATGCACCTGGGACTCTGAGGATATCAAACAGAAGCCCAAAAGCAGTGTGTTGTGAAGCAGCGAGAGATTTATTCGTTATGGGAGCTATCTATGGTTTATTGCGAGTGTTCTTATTCAAAGTGTGGACGGATTTTTTATTGTAATTTGTCAAATAAAATGCAAAGCCTGGTATTTCTAAATTTAGTGTGGAAAACCTATAAGTGATTAGTTTGAATCAAGGTGTAATTGTCAGATATTTTGCGCTGTGCCCGAAACCAGATTTTCAATGGAGAAACTTCGCAAAGGATTTGCCGAACTTTTGAACTTGATTGTACTTGAAACATTATCAGGATGAAGTGACTTTATGAGGAAGGCACAGCAGCAGTAGCAGCAGTAAAATGTGACAATTTAGATTTATTTAAAAAGATCATTCAGGCTCTGAAAATATTGCGGTCAGTGCCATCAGACCCGATCTTTTTGGAAATATTTGTTTTGTTACAAGTTTGCATATTTTGGACTAAAATCATCCAAAATTTAATATTTTGTTCGAAGGGTATTGGCATTTAAATCGTAGCTTCAATTTTTTTGCAGAGAACATTTGGATTCATCACGATGGACAATTAATTTTAAAACTTGATGAACATTTGGTCAGATCAATATCATTATTTTAGACTAAAAAAAGATTTTTTTTATATTTTTTTTTAAAAAGGAGAGATGTTACGATATGGGATCTGATACCCCCTGGTATAATATAGAGTGCCCTCCTTTGAGTCTCCATGATGCCAGAATAGAGAATAAACCATGTTTCCTATAGCTCGTAATTACCTGTGTAATAGCGTAGTCTTTATTTATCAACAACATGTATAGTCAAAAACTTCTCCGCGTGTTGGGGGGGGGGAGTATTTTTCTTGTTTCTTTTCTTTTTTGTTCCATCGAAGATGGTATAAAGTGGGAGTGGATAAAAGCCACAACATTGCAAGTTACCCTAGCATGTATGTGCAGCAAGCAAATGATTGGCAGAATATCACAGTCATGCAGAGTTGGGTAGTTGTCTCATGTAGCAGTATAGCTCATTCCGTAGCGTTGCACGTCGTCCGTACCTACCGCCTACAACGCTACACACGGGAGTGCATTGAAAAAGCCGGGGTGGGTGCGCAGCGGATCCGATGCAGAATAAGCAAATTCAGAATCAGTACAAAAACAGCACTTATCGAAAATCCTTACCTTTGATGCAGTCCTAAATTATATTTATATTATACGCACATTGTTTCCTTGACTAATTTTCCACTCATGGTTAAAATCTGATGATTTTGAAACAGTGATTTCTTTACCGTTAAAAATCTCAAATTAAACATAGCAGTCGCCCCACTAGATCAGTGAGTCGCCCCTGGATTGTTCCCGGTTTATTTTCCTTAGAATAGGCACGAGCACGCTTATTTTCGCTGATTACCAATAAATTACGAACATACACCCGGAAGTGGGAGACGACTGTGTTTAGTTTCAATTTTTCGGTCATTTTGTGCTTTTTAGGGTCAACATTTCACGGATGTAAGCATGAGCTGTGCACCGTTTGTATTTTTAAAATCGAGCTAGTAGGGATGCTAAGACATCAAAG
>JAMKCH010006367.1:0-41014 GCA_023653785.1 Ophioderma brevispina
GTTCATTGATGACATTGTGAAACATCAGACAGACAATAAGACTAATTATAGTGGTGTTTTTTATCGTAAAATGATTGTTTAATTCCCATGTTAAGGAAAATACAAAAATGACGACTGGTTACGGCATCGCGGGTCAGAGCGTTATAGGCTTGAGATTTCAACAGTGATATGCATAATGTATTAATCTGGGGCAAAACAGCATTTACATTTACCTCGGAGTAGTAATACTTAAGTAATGTTAGTAATAACCAGCTTGACATGAAATAATATTCTTGCAGTTGTAGATCATTCGGTAGATCATTTTAATGCTTTCTGAAGTTTCATTAAAATAGTAGCCAAGTAGCAAACAATAGTCATAGGGCGATCGTTGCGACTTGAGTCGGCAGCTCCCTATATTATATGGGTATTCCCCAAATTTCATTCGAAATCATTGTGTGTGTGTGTGCATAATTGCGATTGTTAATTCAGGTGATTACATTGTCATGCATGTATTACGTAAAGTAGGCAGGAAAGTAGGTGAGTTTGAAGGATTGTCAAAACCTAAAAAATGAAGCCTGAGTAGAGCTGGTCATAATGATGAGGTTCGTCAGATCGGTAAATGAAGGACAATTGCACCGATGGCAGAGTCAGATTCGAAAAGCGTATTATCGGACCGATAAGGAAAACTCCCGATGCGATCGGTGTTGGCACTATTAGGGCCTAATTATTGGAAAGGACTTGACTAATGTCATAGCTGGATTTGATTACAAATGATCTGCTGTTAACGGATAAAATTAATTCTATCTTGATTGTATACTCTTATTTTTATCGTATTTTCTATTATTTTTTTTATTTTTTTTTACTTTGAATTATCATTAATGGATTAACTGAAAATAAAACATTGTGATTCATTTTATAATAATTACAATACATTCGAGATCGGAAATTCTAAAACTCGTCATTACATCCATTCTAAATCAGACGGATTATAGTTAATAGTATTGCTCTAACCAATACCTCCTTGTCCAAATCGTATTACTAAGAATGCGAGTGTTCCGACACCGCTGGAACTGAAATCAATTCAGCCCACGACGCTATTACTTTTTTTCGGTAAGCTAGGGGGTCCTAATTTGGAACGGAGGTATAACAGGACATTGCCAATTTGACCTCGGTAATGCAAAACAACACGTAATATAACCCAGACCCGAAATTCTCTCGCCGCAACGGCCGTAACCAAAATCGAGGTGCCCCAAAGTATTATATGAGCATACGCACTTCAGTGTCATAGTTTTGGGCCCCACCATATTTGTTTACGTATCGCCATATTTGGAAAATCCTTAATGCTATTTAAGAGACACGCGCGGTAAAATTTTACGTTCGTCACAGTCAGCGAGTGAAAACAACAATACCAACTGATGCCACATGCTATCACTCGGACTCAATATCTCTTTTCCTAAGCAAATTAACAGGGGTCATCGGAGACTTTTTTTGTGTGGGCATTAGGAATGCCGGAATCTTTATATTGCATGTTTCTTCAAATCGATTGGGTTTTCCATAATGATTGCAGAAAATCGGCCGATCAAACAATGGAACACTGGTAAACAAACACCTGCTACACTGTAACAATAAACGGCGTGACTCACAATTTTATATCGTGTAGGCTTTGCGCCTCACAACAGTGGACGACACGCGCGGTTGCTAACGCAGCAACCGCAACAACCACGGCCGCTGTGTGTGAGAGAAATCGGTGACGGGCTTGGCTATCCAACAATACACGCGATTCTTCCCCCTTCCCCTCTTTGTTTATTATTCCAGCTCTATGGTAGTCTCATGGGAATATGGTAGGGCGATCCTCACCACCTCATCTCAGATTACCTGTTGAGCACACCACGATGCCATATTACGTATCGAGCTAAACCACGCCCCCAGGTCATGCAGGTCAAGCACCACCAAGTCATTGTTCCATTGATTGTTGTACTAGAGATCTGGGCGTGGCTATCGTAAACGGAGACTAAAGCTTTCGATTTTTTTCATATTTTCGGGCAATTAGCAGAATGTCAAAAGGTATAGCATATTGAATGGTTTTCCTTCCTAATCCATGTATATCTATTTTTAAAGATCAGATTCTTCAGAAGGTGCAAATCAATCGACAAAGCGGCCGTATTCACACAGTGATATCATGTGTTTGTGGATGCCGAATTTTTGTAATGGTGCTTGTAATGTAGCAGACGACATTACCAGCGTATGGCCTACTCGGCTACAGTGAGTTCATGGTGTAAGGCTGTTACTTTATTGATACATGGGTTTTTGTGGTGTATTCAAGTTGTAGAAGTCGGCGGGGGTGGTTAGTGGTACTATTTATGTGTGGGGAAGGGATTTTCATGTCATTGAGGATGGATGGGGTGGGCGGAGCCTGAGGGTGGGGCCTATGGATATGAATTTTGTGAATCAATCAAAATGGGGTGGAAGTGTGGTGGGGTTTTGTTGTGTACAGCTCGGTATCCCCCTTATCCATCTTGCTGAACAATTATCAGATGCTTGTAGCCTACTCACCTTTGGGATACAGTCGTTTTTTTTGGGGTGTGTTTCATTTTTCTTAAATTATAGTGTTTTTCAATCGAAATGTTGAAGTCTGGTATGGCTAATTTGTGGTATTATAAACACAGTCACGTTTAATGTGCTAAAGAAAGACCTCTAGGGGTCCTATTCCTGACAAATAAAAAGAATAACAAAATCAACCCATGTTTTCTGTATGCAGTCATTAAGATTTTAGTCCAAAACAATTACAACAAAATGCCTTCCCTCCTCACTTTTAAAGGCCTAAGTTTCCTCTTGCCTTGGAAAAGCAATGGGTGATTTTGCAAGTCCTGCGATGTAATCGTCCGTGTGTGTGTTTATGTTGTGTGTTTGTGTGTGTGCGTGTTAGGTTTACTCTGTTTTGTGCTGTTCTTTTGAAATGGTCTATTTGAAATTATAAAGTGAAATTCTCACCACTAAAGTGTGTGCTTAATCTTGTTAGTGTCATAAAATTGTATAAAATTTATTTCTGTCAATGTTCTTCAGATAATAAATCACAACTTTCATTTATATAGGAATGGGAAGTGAGGTCCTTTTTGCCCATGGCCGTACAAATAGTTGTCAATGTTGGATTGTCTTTCAGCTTAAAAAATAGTTTTGCATTGTTTTGTTTTTGTAAAACACCCCCCCCCACCAAAAAAAAAAAGAAAGAAAAAAAACAATATTTGTTTTTGCAGCTCTCACTGGTGTTTGCTCCCATTTTAAGAAAAAACCCTTTTTTTTTTCCCATTTAGTACATTTCAATTGCAGTTGAAAAAAAATCGGATATTTTGTCTCCATTTCACATGTACATGTGGAGCACTTAAGTTGCCAAGGTGTGGGGGGTTCCTATTGGACCCCCAAAATAATGTTTTTTTACGCTGGCCGCCCACCCCTCCCCCCTCCCCCGCAATAACGGGAGTGAAAAAACCCTTGGTCACTTAAATGCGAGTAAAACCAGTGGCGACGTCTAAAATTTTGGATTTCTCTTGGCCAACCCTCCCCTGGGCACAATCGTTCGGGTTTTTTTATTCGTAGTACCCCGGAAAAATATTGGTTTGATACCGATCGAAATAAATTACCGGGGACAATCATCATGGCGTTGATTTCGCGAGGCGATTCCCGCATAAATAGCGAGTATAGGGTGCCTTATCGCTTTTGCATCTTCCGGGTGACAGTCGCAGGTCTGTACACTATGTAATATTTACTATTATGAATATTTAACACAGTACCAGAGCTGAGACACAATGAGTAAACAAATGAATAACGTTGTGTGTGTGCAGAGCTGAATGGTTTGCTGATTTGGAACATGCCGCAGACGGTTTTCGAAGTTCAAGAATCACATTCTGCATTGCGCTTGCGTATTGACCCTGTCAATCTCATGTATTGCATGAATAATGCAACAGAATGCGACCCAGAAGTTTTTCCAAAAGTGGTCGAACAGATTGTGGGCGAACCCACTGACCCCTGGAAACGTCACAAAGAGCGGCATTGAAATTTCCATTTAGCGTGTTAGAGCTTAATTAGTTTTCGGGACTCTGCACACGTGTGGAGATGACACTGTGCACCGTTAAGGCTGGTAAGACCTCAGATTTCCTCCAAATAAACTTGCAATTTGCAGAAACCAGGTAACACTAGTTTGACTTCAGTTAAACTGTGTTATCTTTGGGAGCAGTGCCTTTCGAATGTCTCATTTCAAGTATTCTAAAGCCATTTGGTAATTTTATTTTTCGTAGCTTCTATGGGCGAAACAAGCGTTCCGCCTGCTCGTTCGGTTTGGTATTTTTTGGTAATCACGAAAATAAGCGTGTTCGTGCCCTGTCGAACGAAATAACCGGGAACAGCCAGAGGCCTTGTGTCATGCATGCAAGATGTATGCAGAATTTTCACTACGACCTACTGAGTCGACTCGAGCTAACCGGCGCCTTCATGAATGATTTAAGGATCAGTTCATATGGTAATACTCGTTACTGAATAGAATAATGCTTCTAATATTACCTTTTGCAATCGGTATGCATTTGACTTCATGCAACCCTCGACATAAAGGTGAATTTATCCTATCCGTACCATACAGGAGGTCCCGCGATAATCTTCCGCAAAGATTTAGCCATTTTTGAGATAGGAAAATCATATCACCGCATGAGGGCGCACTAATCTAACTTTTGATTACAGACGTCCCAGAGGCTGGGCCAAACCGCATCAATGTGGAACCAGTCCAAAGTTAGCTTAACCTGGTGATGGAGGGGGGGGGGGTCGTATTTATATTTTATTTGGCATTTTGTGTCTATAACGCGACACGTACGGCAAAATTCGGAAATTTGATAGTAAGGACAATCCTCCTATCAAATTTTCCGATTGTAAGGAATTTTTTATTCCTGTCCGTTCATTAAAGGTTTTGGGACGTCGACGTGTCACGATTCCATTTCGTCTGAGAGGTTGTACTTTTATCCAATCAATAAAGAGACCAATCAGATAAGGCATCATACAAAATGTCCCTGTTTCTCAACGAACAAAAATCAGAACAAGACCAATGCACTGAATAATTCCAAACAAACAAACTCTAAGCGTCGACATAAGAAAAGAACGATACAAATAAGTAATTAGTACCCACCAAAGTTCTTTTTATGTCACATAAGGAATATTAGAAATCTGATTATGTTTTACATTTATCGTCATGTTCCATAACTAATGCATGACATCTTGGTCCAATCATTTTCCAAGTACTAAGAGTTGTGGTCACTCATAACAAACTAAAATATTTACGTGGCTTAATCCTCCTCAACGTAAAGAGGTTCACCCGGACTCGATGTTCACAACACTTTATCCGTTCTTTGACTCCACACAAACTTAACAAAAGAATCGATGGTGTGTCTCAGACTGTATTCCATTGATTCTGGTATAAAGCATTCGATACAAAAAGGTTCATGTAAATGGGTCGAAGCATCTATTCAGTTGAAGAAGTCAAGCATTTATGGCTTTTTTAGTTTTGATCTCAACACATCCCTCCAAATGATTTGTAAACATCGACAATTGCGTTTACTTGACAGGAATACAACCTCCGACTATGGCCGCTCTATAAATGCCTTTAACAATGTATATATGATTCTATAGTGTTAAAAGGGCTCTTAATAGATGAGTGACATCCCCCCAATGTTTGTAACAAACACAAGTTAGCCACCTGGTCCTACTGAAACATGTTAGAGGTGCGAAGATATGGCCCATACATTACAGAAACAGCATTATAGCCCTTATCCCACGCCCTTAATTGAGCTCGAATTTAAAAGCACAAAACAGCCCTGCCGGTGCTCACGCATACTGCCAGTGCTTTGTTCGTTTTGCCACGGCGTTGACGTCACATGTCATCCTCATCTATATGGTAATTTTTTCCTGTCATAACTGCAAAAACGGTTTTTTTGCTGCGAAAAGTCACAACCATAAACGAATCCTATATATTAAGCTTCAACAAAAACATGTGATCACCGTGACAATCCCAGGGGCACTCATATATAAAAGTGACTGGGATGTGCGGCACTATTTTAATTAAACGTGCTGTCACGGAAAGACCCCCTTTTTACCTTCTCACTTAACAAAAAAACACCCTTTTTTTTTACCGTCATCGGAAGACCCCCCCCTTTTTTTTTTTACCTCTCATGTGATGCCCTCCCTTTTTAAATCAAATATCACTGAATGACCCCCATTTTTCTATTTCATGCTCTCACTGAAAGCCCCTCTTGTTCAATGATGGTGCCATCACTGAATGGCCCCTTTTTTCACAAATGTGAGAGGCTCAGTGAGTGACCCCCAGCTTGCACCAAAACCCTCTGTCACCAAATGACCCTCTTTTTTCCCCCTAGTCCTCAGCGAATGCCCCCCGCCCCCCCGCTAATTCCCCCCTACTTTAGTGTCTGATCCGCACATCCCCGTCCCTTTCATATATGAGTTTGCCCTCCCCGGGTGACAAATCAGGTTTGGAAGGAAATTTGAGCAAAATGTGGTTCGACATAGCCAGATCCTGTCAATATGTCGGGTAACGTTGTGGTTGCATGAGTGCAGATTCTTGTTTGCGTTTTGGATTGGTTTCGTTTGCTTTGGAACCTCGTGGAGTCGTATAGGCCATGGCGGAACCCCAAATACATGAGAATGAGACTAAATCTGAATAAATAACGTTCTATAGCAGTCTAGGGATATTTGAAATGGGCACTATATTTTGAATTTTCAAATGCAATTTCTTTCTCTCATTTCTCCCAATTTCTTCTACGAACTAAAATTTTGCAGAACCAAGAGTTGCTTAAAAATGATGTCTTCTTGTCGTATGTGTAAAAATTTGAAGGAAATTCATCATGTGGGTTTGGGAAGAATATGCAGATTTTGGGATTTTTTTCCATAGAGCTCTCCGCAGGAGCTCAAGCAACCTCCAAATCCCACGTCAGTATCGAACATTGGGCGTCCTTCCCCCGGGTAGATCAATTAAAAGCACTATCATTGATTTGCTAATCGGAAAATCCAAAAAATCATAAAAAATCAGATTTTTGCTGTCTGTAACAAGTACCAGGTACCCTAACATACCCTGAATGATAAGGCCAGACGCCACCTAATAAGCAAAGTTGGATATTTTAGTCATACTGTCCTACGGACACTTCACAACACGTAAGTGAATGGAGCATTCATATCTTTGAACACTACACTGCCCTTTTTCTTCTTTTTCGTAGCAAGGTTCTTCATTGGAAAAATAACATACCCAAAAAAAAACAAACCGCAATTTCACAATTTCAAAAAATTTTTGCAAATTTCAAATATTTTACTCTTTCTGGTGAATCACAGATAGCATCTTTAAAAGGACATTTTTTTCGTGATCCACACCCCATCCCCCCCCCCCCCGCTTACCTAAATTTTAGACGAAATGCGGCCAAGCCCTCTTACAGTTTTAATATCGCAACTCACGCAAAATAATCAAAAGAAATTACAGCACTACAGAGGGCAAACCACAAAACCAATTTGGGTGGGGGGGGTTTTTGATTTGGCTCGGTCATGGGTATTGCCATGACCCACATAAGTACGGACCTTGTCCTTGTGTTTCGAATTGTTCATCCCAAAAAGAATCAAATAACCTAACGTGGAGTGGATTCTTCAGCTCCAACGGTTTTGGATAAGAAAATATTTCCTTGACAACAAATAAAAAATTAACCAAATGGCGACTCAAAATTGGGATTTCTTTGGCCGCACCTCCCCTTAGAATTTGTAATTTTGTATTTTTTCTGGTCCGTAAACAGATATAAATTACATCACCGTGGGTCTATTGAGCGCGTGATACAAACATTTTTGCCATAACATCCACAACACTAACACCCTCCTAACAATGACCAATTTTGTAATCATAATATCCCTTTTCTCCAGGAATCGAGTGAACCATAAACCAAAAAGAGTGCTAGGATCATGAAATGTTAATCTTCTAACATCAAAAAACATAATATGCTTTGGCCACCGCATCACACATTATGTCCACCACCTCCAAGGAATGAAAAGTCACCACACCCTTTGGAAATTGGCATCTTTAATTTCTCAAAAAGAGCTTTGAGATACATTTTTTGTTGACTGTCAAAAGTATCCAATCAACCACCCCATTCCTTAATAGCCTGCAACCCCCAGGTTGGGAAGCACTGCTCTGAAGGCAGGTTGAAGTTTAGAACAACAGCTGAATTCTGGATAAAGTTCAACTTTTGGTTATCTCAACACAAAGAATTGTCATCCGGTAATCTGGAACTTTTAGTTGTCATCACTCACTAACAAACTTTCATCAGCAGAGTGACCCGAATTCAGATTCAAATGACTTTGGGACTGATTCTCAAAATCGGGTGGACTCTGAATCGGGTCTACTCGGCTGATGAAAGTGGAGTGTGACAACTGAAAATTCCAGGTATTACCATTTTCTTTGTTGTGAGACAAGTTGGAACTTTATCCGTAGTTTGAACCATGAACTTTATGCAAAAGCTGATTCATTTTCACAGTTTTAAAGGTTATCAAATGAAACAGAGCAATAAAAGTGATTATTTCTGAAAAAGCTGGACGACTTTATTATGGTCACTACACACATACCCTTTGTTCACATTGTGAAATGTGTAACCGATGTGTAGACATGGGTACCTTACAGGATAATACATAACAATAAAGAGATAAGAGAGACTATACAAAGGCCGCAAGGATACAAAACGCTTTAACAATAGGTTGACAAGTGCAATGTGTACACAAGTATATAACGTTGTATTTTTACTCTAAACATATACTATTTTATTTTATAGACTATAAAATCTGACGTTTATAAAAAATGTATAATGATGTATAAAAAAAATCTCTATTTCTTCTTAAGCCACTATCAGTCTTTTTCCTAAACTCAAAAGGCCCCATTTTTGTGTCTAAATTTGCTAGTGTTGGGTCATATAACCAACACCACTTCCTCCTTCTTCTTTGTGAAAACAGACCTACGCAGTTTCATTAAGCGGTCTAAGATGCCCTTTACGAGTGTTTTTGTTTTATTATAAAGTCGGCATCCGACTTTTATTACAAACAAATGCCTAAAATTGCCATTTCCTTGACAAATACGGCGTGTTAAAGGTGCATTCCTGATTCCAGCACCACCTATTTTATTTGTGGTTCCTGATATTCCTTGAGAAAAGCTTTATTCACCAAATTTGAGTTGATCCCGATCTTGCAGTTTTGTGTTATGAGCATTACTTGTTCCCCACGGTCCATAGGCCACTCTGCTGTATTTCTGTCCGTTCGGACAGAAAATACAAACTTGGTAATTTCTACAGATACGACTGAATTTGGTCAAGTAAGATTTACGTCAACGGGATTACTAAGGCTAATAGGTTCATATGGATATCAAAATCTTAACTTTTTTAAGGTAAGTCGGGGGAGGAGGTTGTTGATCACGAAATGCCCCGTTAAGCTTAGCTACTTGTAGAGGTATTCTCCTACACATGCACAAAATGGACTTGATGAAAAATAGGGGGGCGCAATTTCTTTACATTTTGAAGAAATCGCTGATAGGGGCTTTATGCTTGGTTCCCGATACTGATAGAGTGTTTGAGCTGTTGATTTTATAATGTATACAAACTCCTTAAATCTGTAACGTATGCTTGTTGTATCCACAGGCAGGGGGCCTTGCTATGATGCTAATTGATAACTTAATGGAATATATGTTACATTACAGCTTGCTACAATGTTTGATATACATGTGTTGTACATCTGTGAGTTAAGTATTCTTTATGGGATATGAGCCAAGTTGGTTTGAGTGTTATTGTGTAATGTGTTGCTGTGTGTACTTATCATGAGGGTCCCCTGCGAAGAGGTCAAAAGCTTGAAGTTGAGATACTTGGCTGTTTAGTCTACTGCAATAAAATAAGTCTCTTAGATTAAAATGTAATAGAATACTGATTTTGGAAGCATCTTTCCTAATTTCTTATATATTATATCTACAACGCTTTCTATTTCCAAAGGGCACACTTCAAGTAACATCATCTGCTGTGTACCAGGTAGCATGTCTATTCGTGTATCTGTGGTGACAGAGTCCCACTCTAGCCATACTGAATCATGTGACACAGAACACCTACTACATCAGAGTAACACTTTAAGCTGTGAATTTTGAAAGACAAAACCACCTGCGTAATTTACCCTGAGTGCCTGTGTGACCATGGGTAACCTATGTCGTAGGTACTATCACTGAAGTACACAGGGTTCCCTCTACATGACAGCAAGGAATTTGGCTGTGTACTGTCGCAGAATATTAGTTAAAGGAATGAAGTGGAGCTGTGATACTACATGAAATTACCATGGCTAATGCCCCATGCCAGGTAAAGCCAGAGGTTCCAACGAGTATGGGTCCAGGATATAATCCCCTGTATCAGAGCTTCACTTTCATCTTATAATTTATATCATACCACAAATCCTAACCATATTATAATGACGTAATGCATCTATCTGTCTTTATTGAAAAAAATAATAGATTAGTAGCAGCCTCATTGTCATGCCCCACACAGAAAAACTATGCAACCTGCTGGGAAAAGAGATTCAGGTTAACACCAACCTAAATCACATAGCATTGCCAGCCCACACCCACACACACACACCCAACACTTACTACAAACAAGAATATTCTTTAAAAAGACAAAACATCGCTAAAGTGGGTGTTAGGACTTATCTGTTAGTGGTAAATACTTGATGTCAGGGAACCTCTCTCCTATTAGAGAGATTATAACCACAGTTGTCCAAAAATCAACCATACTCATGCATCAACCTTTAATTTTGAAATTCAATTTTTAGTTTTTCTATTTTTTGCATTTGCAGTCTCTGTCACCGCATCACCTGGGTTTTGGAAATGCCAGCCTTACAACACCCATATATGCCATTTCAAGAGGCACTTCATCCCTCGGTAATTTTTGCCAATTGCCCCAATTTCCAAGAAACAAGCCTGTCCTCTGTTCATCATTCATTCACAAAATATCTCCTGAAATGTTGTATTCCTTTTAATTTATACAGTCTGAGCTGGGCTGGGTTATTTCTTGTAAAACTACAACTACAGGTGAAGTTCACAAATTTCCAGATCACTTCTTCCCTTGTCTATATGACTGTTCGTAAATTTGGACCATTGTGGTATTTTTCAATCAAATACCCACTACCTGAGATTTTCAAACTTACCGAAACAGGTTTTAAATCAACGCTTGTGTGTTTATCTGGCATTGTACACAATGATGGTACTCTCAAGACCATGGGTGAGATCATCCATTTACATGTCAATGAACTGATAATTATACCCTGTGATGGGTGGCTGTCATCCAATCACACGTTTTGTTTCTAGCTTCTTGGAACCAAGGCGTCTTCATTGCTGAGTCAACATCCCTTTTGTTTGGCCGTGGTACTATTGATCCTCCTTATCCGCTTGCAACAGGGTCGATTGGGCCGGGTGTGTGCATGTGTGGCCATGTGGTAGCAGAGAAGCGAAATTTAAAGGAACTAAAGGAAATTGCGGCATGAAAAATTCAGTAATTCCACTAAAGGCTAAACAGACAGTATGTAATGTGCAACTTTTGCTTTTTTTTTGCCTTTGACACTTTGGTTTAGATATAATAGTCCTATATAAAATATAAATTAATGTCAGAGCTAAATGTTTATTTTTTTGAAGTGCTTCAAATACAAACCATAAACATTTCGGCCATATTTCTTTTCTCGGCAACTTAGCTATCACTTCGGGGCCAGTTTTCAGATTCACGCTGCCAGCCCTACAGGCCTGACCAAAATCAAGAATTCTGTAACCAACACAGTCTCCAAACTAGTCCCAATCTGCAACAAAATTGCGCACTCTAAGCTTTTTGGTCAGTGCAACTGTGCACTGGACTGTATCAGTACGTACTTCAGTCACCGATTATCATAAGGACGTGACTTCAGGCTTGAATGTCTTGTCTTAGAACTGTAAATGAATTTCCTAGTAGGCATATACCATGTCCTTATTTCTTAAAATAAGAAATTAGAGGCACTTTGCACTGGCAACATGAGGCAACCAGCCCAACTCTTTGCATTACTGTGGATGTTTCTGCCAATCAATGTGCTGCTGCACATATGCTTGGGTAGCTTGCAATGTTGTGGCTTTTATATCCACTCCATTTTATACCATCTTCGATGGAAAAATATACCCTGTGGTGGTATCCTTTCCAGTTTGTTGGCGCCAACCTCCTTTTTCTGGGGGGGGCAAAGTAGAAAAAATTTTTTTTTGTGTGGGGGGGGGGGGGGGGGCAAAAGTGAAATTCTGTGGGGGGAAGTATCAAATATATTGGAGGATTTGTGTAAGCCAATTATTGACCAAATCGCGTGATTTTTCCAAAAACTTGGTGATTTTTGCCCCAATTCGCCGAATTTTGCCAAAAATCCCTCATTTTTTCTTTTGGGCTGGGGGGGGGGAGTGGGGGCGGGGGGGGGGCGGGGGGGGGGGAAGAGGGGGGGGGGGGAGGAAAGGGGGGGGCAAACTAGGAGGTGGCAGGAAAAAGGTATATTGGGGGGGTGCAAAAGCCCTGCGGCCCTGCCCGGGCCGGCAGATTGACCCACAAATGACTTGAAAAACTTTGCTAAAATTTTGACGCACCCACCAGGTTTCCTGACCATACAACCATGGCATAGTGATTTGAACCTTGGATGACCCCCTCATGACCTTGAAATACCCTTCAATATTCGGCACTGAATATTGACCAAACCCACCAAGTTTCATCAGTCATCATCCTAAGAGGCCACATGTTTAGGGGATTTGACCTTGAGATGACCCCAACATGACCTTGAAATGACCTTCAAAAAATTTTTGGCACTGAGATGTTGGGCACACCCACAAGTTTCATCACCCACACCGGGGAGGACAATGTTTGACCAAGTTTAAAGCAATTTTTGACCACATTTGAACCTTTGAACCCATGGCACATGACCCCACTCGAACTCATCCTCCGCCGCCTACTTAGTGACATATCTGTGCAAATATGGACAACCCATACTTGCTTAGATCAAATATATCGTGTTGACAAGTTTACACACACACACACCACAGACGGGGAGCCATTTCATATTCGCCCTTAGCCACAAAGTTGGCGGGGGACCAACTAATGATAACACTCAGAAATGAAAAATTTGACCTGCACCCACAGAGTCTGGTCAAGTTTTCATGTCATTGCTTCCACAACTTCAGAAATTAGGAGCAAAATTAAAGCTTTAACAAACAGACATACATACTTTTAGACATCCTTTTAGAGCTCCAGACGATTAATTGAGGTGAACCAAATAAAAATCCTTAGGAATTTTAACAAGAAAATAATCCTGCATAGAACCCAACCACTTTGACTAAAATAAAAAAAACGACCATGAGGTAGCATTTAGCTTTTGGTAGGTGTAACTGACACATTTTTTTCCTTCAGTATTTGCTGTTGTCCTTATGTTTCACATAATAAAGGTTAATTACTTAATTTTAAGTATAGCACCATCACATTTAAAACAGCCCACTAAAAAAATAAAGTTTGTACTGCAGGTTACATACAAATAGACCTTTCCTGTGACATCATTTTGATACATTGTGGGATTAAAATGAAAATATTTTAATCCCACAAGATGCTACTACACCTTGTACCTTTAGTTTCTTGAACCTTCAAGTGAAACTGGCCCAAGTGGTACTTTATCCTCTGTGTTCAACTGACAATATCTCCGGTTAGGGTGCATCAAATTGGATGGAATAAAAACGAGGATTTAGCTTAGGATCTGCTCTACAAAAAAATATAATCAAAATATCTCACCGAAATGCAGAGTTTATATTTTTTTAAATTTTTATTATGATTGTATAGTTTTTTTGGACAGTCTGTATATATAAAGAGTGTAATAAAAGACAAACACATATTGTTAACTGTAGCTTTTTCCAGATCAGTTAAGAGCATTGAAAAAGAAACACTTTCATGTATATTCGCCATAATAATTGTTTGAACTAAGCGTACGCAGTACCGGCGTGTGCAACCTGTACACGGGCATATCGTGTGTCTACTTTAATTGTTGTGTTTACGCGCTGTCTACAGCAGTGCGACCTTCACGCACACACGCAGCAGATTGTTCGAATCAGTTCAAACAATTATTACTCAGAGTATAGTAGGCTTGACATAGTAACCATCCCACCAAAAGGGGTACAGTAATGCATTGTGAATGCAACAAAATTGCTGGCATAGCAATACTTACATTTTGTACATGCAAACATACTTATAGTTTGTTCGCCACCAAATAGGCAAGATTCTTAAGACTGCGAACTGATACAGAATAACGTGGACCCAACTCAAGCAACTTACCGTAGCCAGGCTCCAAAATAAGAATTAGGGCGGGCAAGGCAATTTTGCCCAATTTTAAAAGAGCACCAAGGCATTAAACGTTAAAGAATAGCATTTTTTTAGGGCAAATGGTAGGGGCACCCAAAGCAAATTGCCTTAGGTTATTTTGGAGCCTGACCACAGCAGATGCAGTGTGTGATGTACATGTGGTGACACTTATGGCTAAAGGTGTGCGTGTAAAATGGATTAACTTTCACACGCAGACAGCTGAATATTTTTTACCTTTTAAGTGATGAACAAGCATAGCCTTGGATTACTTGTTCATGTCATGCAGTTTCTTAGCTTTATATCATTTGTGATAATGCTTAATTGATTAAGTTAATGGTCCATTGCTGGTGCTATACCCTGATCAATAGTTAGTTACATGTAGTTTAACCAAAGTTTTAAATCCGGTTGTGTCCCCGTAAAACGAGGGTGGCCGGATTCACCTCACACTCAGTAAAATATGCTATTCAACTTTTATTTTTTGGTGACACTCCACTGGCACGGACTGAAGTAATTGTGTATAATTTAGTACACTGTTCATTGGCAAGAAAACAATGCTTAAACAACATGGTAAATATTCACACTTGTTTTGAAAATCACTTTTATAATTACTAAACCATAATAGGCCTCATGACAGGGTCTGATTATTAATTGATTTGACCGTGTTTACTAAGACCATTACAGAGTTTGAGCATCTTTTAATCCCCTCTAACCCCTGCACCCAAGCATTATGCATACCTGCCAACATTGAGAACCCCAAAACCAAAATACTTGTGCCGCAAACACATCATCATGAAAGCCCTTATGAGCGGCGTCTTTTTTCTGATCCACTTTAGGGCCTCTAGTGGAGTACACAGGGGCAGGCATAAAGCATGTTTCTATTGAAGATCCTGCATTTTACAGGTAAAACTCTTACCGGGAAAGAGCAAGGAAAAGGTGGATAAAGGTCAGTTTCTATTGGGCGCTGTTTACCGGTAAATACTCGCTGGCTGCTGTCGATCAACTCCACATAAAATTTTGCCGGTAAAAGGTCGTACATTGAGTTCAATGCAAAGCATTGTGGGTTGACCTTTTCAACAAAAATATGGCGGGACCTGCGATAGTAGGATTGATGTCGATTTTGACATTTTACTGTCAAAATTCAGAGGCAAATGATAGGTTAGATGGGTTAAATGCGGGGTTAAATGTTGAAGGTACATGGAGTTGTACAAGCAGTGAGAGGCGATGTACGTAAGATTGAGGAGGCACTGCCGAATCCTGACCCTCATCTCTCTAGTCTACGCGTCCACATATAGGGCGTATCAATTTCCATTTCCTCGCCTGCATGCGCACTGTCGCGGAACGGGGTGTGTTTCTATTGGCGTTTACCGGGAAGTGACGCCGCTATTTTCCTTCCTCGAGAAGGAAAAATTTGCCGGGTTGATTTACCAGTAAATAGTGAGGGAGGTCAGTTTCTATTGAGCACATTTAATCCCTTATCCGTCTCTTTTCCGGTAAAAAAAAAAAAAAAAAAAAAAAAAACTCTTACCGGGAAAGAGCAAGGAAAAGGTGGATAAAGGTCAGTTTCTATTGGGCGCTGTTTACCGGTAAATACTCGCTGGCTGCTGTCGATCAACTCCACATAAAATTTTGCCGGTAAAAGGTCGTACATTGAGTTCAATGCAAAGCATTGTGGGTTGACCTTTTCAACAAAAATATGGCGGGACCTGCGATAGTAGGATTGATGTCGATTTTGACATTTTACTGTCAAAATTCAGAGGCAAATGATAGGTCAGATGGGTTAAATGCGGGGTTAAATGTTGAAGGTACATGGAGTTGTACAAGCAGTGAGAGGCGATGTAGGTAAGATTGAGGAGGCACCGCTGAATCCTGACCCTCATCTCTCTAGTCTACGCGTCCACATATAGGGCGTATCGTCGATCCTATTCCGCGGTATTATCAATTTCCATTTCCTCGCCTGCATGCGCACTGTCGCGGAACGGGGTGTGTTTCTATTGGCGTTTACCGGGAAGTGACGCCGCTATTTTCCTTCCTCGAGAAGGAAAAATTTGCCGGGTTGATTTACCAGTAAATAGTGAGGGAGGTCAGTTTCTATTGAGCACATTTAATCCCTTATCCGTCTCTTTTCCGGTAAAAAAAAAAAAAAAAAAAAAAAAAACTCTTACCGGGAAAGAGCAAGGAAAAGGTGGATAAAGGTCAGTTTCTATTGGGCGCTGTTTACCGGTAAATACTCGCTGGCTGCTGTCGATCAACTCCACATAAAATTTTGCCGGTAAAAGGTCGTACATTGAGTTCAATGCAAAGCATTGTGGGTTGACCTTTTCAACAAAAATATGGCGGGACCTGCGATAGTAGGATTGATGTCGATTTTGACATTTTACTGTCAAAATTCAGAGGCAAATGATAGGTCAGATGGGTTAAATGCGGGGTTAAATGTTGAAGGTACATGGAGTTGTACAAGCAGTGAGAGGCGATGTAGGTAAGATTGAGGAGGCACCGCTGAATCCTGACCCTCATCTCTCTAGTCTACGCGTCCACATATAGGGCGTATCGTCGATCCTATTCCGCGGTATTATCAATTTCCATTTCCTCGCCTGCATGCGCACTGTCGCGGAACGGGGTGTGTTTCTATTGGCGTTTACCGGGAAGTGACGCCGCTATTTTCCTTCCTCGAGAAGGAAAAATTTGCCGGGTTGATTTACCGGGTTCATTCTGCAGAGTTTGTTAAAAAGCTTCCTCCCTTTAGATCCTGTTTTGGCCTCCTAGGTGGGATGGTCCTAGAGGTGCTTTGTCACCTGTTCATCCTATCCTTTCACTGGTATTTGTGCAATTTAAAAAAAATCCTGTTTTCCCAGTGCAATTTTAATTTTGTATTTTATCAATTTTCTATATTGTAATATATTCTGTTTCATTTTAACCAGTGATAAAGTGTAATAAATAAAAAAAATAAATACCAGTAAATAGTGAGGGAGGTCAGTTTCTATTGAGCACATTTAATCCCTTATCCGTCTCTTTTCCGGTAAATGGTCCCAATAGAAACACACCTATAGTCTCCTAAATTCACTGGGTTTTAGTGTTTTTGAAGCTGCAGGAAGAGCTTCTGGAGCCTAAAAAATATTTCAGGACCTTTCTGGCAATTATTTCAAGATTTGTTTGAAATTTCAGAAATCAAGATATCCCTATTTTTTGCTATTTTTAAAGTTCAAAATAGGGATGATTCCTATAAAATAGGGAAGGTTGGCAGGTATGTATAATATGGCCTTGGTTAACTTGGTTTAACAAATCAATAATTACACCCTGTCATGAGGTATCATAATAAAACCAATAACATCAACAGTGACACAATTTGGTTTATCCAATCCTCTAGATACATCCTGTGCAAATTTAACAGAATTGCATTGTGGACAAACATGATTTTCTTTAATATATAGTTTTACACAGATCGCTATTGAGATTGAGTGATAGAGGGTGCTATAACATAAGAATCATACCTTTGTACATGTAGGCCTATATGCATATATGGCAAGCTTTTTTTAGTAATGGATTTTCCTGATTTTTACATGATCGATAGCTCTTGCACAACTTATATCTGGCATCAAAATTGTGTCACCACTACTGAATATTCTTTTTAAAAAAATAGTTTGTGTAGGGTCAAACAGCTGTGCATTTTCTGTGCAGAGCTAGCCTTGGGTTATGACTATATCTTTTGAGGGATTACGCAGCTTACGGAATATGTAATCCCAAACTTAGAGCCTAGTTTTGTGACATGCTTAATATATGAAGAAGAGCTTGGCTCACTTCTTTTTGGTGCTGGAGGTTTCTGATTCAATCCCAAGTGTCACTGCTTGCTGTCATTTCATCAGATAATTGTTAAGCCCCACTACTACCTATGATATGATAGAACCTCTATGATTGGCTCATTACAGGACACAACACTGGATAGCCCTCTGAGTAACCAATCAAATTAGTGCTTCTATATCTCTGTGTAGACCATACCACCATTCTTTCAGTGTCTATGGTTTGCTCATTACATGATATTACCTTCCAAGTAACCAATCAAAATAGTGCTTAGATGCCAATAGATAAGCAGGTAGTGCACAGGGGGGTTCAAAACTACTGATTAAATTAGAATTCTGCTCTCCCAATGGCTCATTTGCTCAAGTCCCACTTGAACCAAATGAACCATGATAATACCTTGTCCTTCACAGGGGATGTTAAGCCATTAGTTCTGTGTAGAGAGTATCATACCTATGCATATGCCTATCACAGTCAGTTTTGATAAAGAATAAGTATGGGGGAAGGGGGAGGAGGGTAGGCAGGTTACCACCCCCATCGAGCTTTGACCAGGAAAAAAAAAAAAAAGCTTGCAGATCATGCTAAAATCAGCCCACTTTTGGCCTGCTCACTGGGAAATCTGCCTGAAAATCATCCACCCAGTTAAATATGCCGTCATAACTGGGAACTAAATTTCTCCCAGTGACCCATGTTATACCCCGAATAAGAGTTATTACTGTATGGAGACATACAATTTCTTCAAATGAGGGAGTAAATCATCAGATAAACTCACTTCTGTCGGTACACTTAAAAGAGGTGAAGCACCTAAAGTGTTATCTGATTGTAAACATGCAAGGCCATTTCATCACAGAAGCAGAAATTTAGCTTTAAAATTTTCTCTTATGGTGTAATAAATCTAGTGTTTCTAGTGAAGTTTTCTTGTGTGGTCACAACAGGGAGAGCGTGGCCCCCTAGCGGTTAGGGTGCTGCCTCTGGCATATTTTACCAACAAAAAAATTCCCGGTTCGAATCCGGTGGGGTAGTGGCACTTGCTGGGATTTATTCGAGTGCTATCAATTCTGGATTTGACTGTATACAAGCTATTGATTAAATACCAGAAGAATACCGCTCTCCTCCATGGTTGTTCACTTGGAATTGGGCAACTGGATCATGAAAGCTACCCGTCCTTCGGAGGGGACGTTAAGCCGTCGGTCCCGTGTACAGAGCGTCACAACTGTACATGTACCATCGCCAGTCTGGTGTCGAAATAAGAGTAGGGTGGAAGGAAACCCCTGATGTTCCCAATAGCCACAAGCCTCAAATGAGGGGTCATGGTGGAGCGTCCGTGCTCATGATACACGCGGCCCCGGATCAGCCACACTAGTGAAATAACTACTGACACCACCACAAACCATGAACCAATGACTGTGGATACGAGCAAAACAAACAAACACATTATTTTTTAATTATTGTGTAATTTTAGTTAAGTACAGAAAGAAAAACCATAATGATCTTGGTATTGTGTCTAGCTAAACGTACCAAGTGAGTGAATCGTGTTTGTTTAAAAGTGATTTGCAGGTGTATCAGCAAGCCAAACTTTAGAAAACTCTAGCTGATTACAGACGAGTGCCTAACTATAAGAACCATTCAAGAGCCACCTGGTCAAGGACTTGGAAAATAGCGATTTGATGGGATATCCACTAGATATTTTTAAGTTTAACAAAAAAGTTAGACAAGTCGTGCAAGGTTCGGCAGCAAAGTGCTAATGACTGGGGTTACCCAATCGGGCAAGTTGCCAGAAAATATATCAAGGCTTGTTCGACTATAATCTATTGTTGCATGTTTTCATGCGATTTGCTAAATGTTGAAAATAAACCAACTGACAAATTTGCAGGTGAGAGGAAATTGTAGGTAGAGGGCACTTTAATTGGCTATACTCAATGCAAGCTGTGGACTTCAATTCATTCTCAATTTTGTCAGTTAGTAAGATACAAAGTACAAATTATTGGTACAGTGTTTCAGGAAAAAGTCCTCAAACAACAATAAGTGAAAACAAGTAAAAAATTTAATGAACCCTGCTATTGTACGGGCAATTTATTTCTGCAAATTTTTTCAAAAATTGCCAAAATAACTTGAGCATATTTAAGAATTCTCAAAACATTATGTTTTTTAATTTTTTCAAGAGTTTTTCCTCATAAATTGCACAGAAAAAAAAATGATGCTAAAGAAAGTTATTTTTACTGTATCCTTGTAAAAAAAAAAAGTTTAAAACTGGGGCAATGGAATACAATGTAAAAAAATAACCAACATTTACAATTTTCAAATCCATGCACCCATTAGTTGGGTAACAGTTCGTACAGACCCAAAGTTTCTCCTTGTTACAGGAGGCCAAACTTATGATAAACCCGCAAAGCTTGCACTGCATTATGGGAAATGTCAAAAAGCCATTAGTGTATTACATAGAGAATTACTGTTACAAGCCATAACATTCATCATTCCCCTATCTCCTCTCCCAATTTTCAGTTTCCTCAAAAACGGTGTAACAAAGCACGGCTAGGGCTTGTATTTTGAGGATTGTTTTGTTCCTGTTCCACTCCAGTTACTGTACTGATCTGTTCTCTGACCAAACCCTTGTCGTTCTGCCCACCTGGGGTCTTTTGCACACCTGTACGTTTGGAGAAGTTAGAAATTACCACCGGGTCGGAAAATTTTGTTCTTTTTCTGTTGTTATGAGAACCAGCACCATGTCTTGTGTTCTGTGATGGCATTTTATTTCTGGGTGGGAGTTCCTACTTTGTTTACTCCTGAACACCTAATGGTGTGGTTCTCTGTCCTAGTACTGTGCTGATGCATTTGGTTGCTGAGCTGAGTTGGTAGGTTGCGGTTGTGTTAGCTGGGTTGCTTGTGGTTGTTGCTGAGGTTGTGATGTGGTGGACTACAGAAGCTTGTGCGAGGGATCGCCTTGTGGTGTGGTGGTGGTTTGAAGTGATCTTGGTTGTTCAACAGATGGTGTGCCCTGCACACTTCCTATTTGCAAAGCCTAAGCCTGCTTACTTTCTTTGGGCGCATCACGCCACCATGGCTTCCATGATTACCCAGATTCAAGAGGCTTATCAGGACCATTTTCACTCTCTTTAATTTATTTGGCCTATTAGAATCACTAGAGACCCTATATTTGACCCGCATTATTCTTAACTCTTGTTGGTCTCTTCTTAACCTCTGTTAAATTGCAATGGGTTTTCATGGTTGTTGAAATAGTTTGCGATTTGAGTCACTGGTTTACACAGCTGGGAGTCACTGTTTGCAAGCTGTCAGAATCTGCTCCCCATTCTTCCTCCTGAAAGGACCGTCTCAATTTTATTGGACTGGGCAATTAGAGGCTGGTCCCCATGCTTGTGCTGATTTGGAGCACTCAAAGTGCTACCAGTAGTATTTTACCAGCAGGAGTGATTTTGATGGTACCCATCTCTCGAGGTGTATTCCCCTTAACATTTTTTGATGATGATTGTGTGTTCTGTGGATTTCCCCAGGTATTGTGTTTTCTTTCCGCGTTTCCTTCTCTGCGGCTCATTCCCTTGGTGTACTGTTGTCTGTTGTTTCTATTGATATCTATTGATCTGTTTATTTTGGCGCCCTTTCCTGTTTTCTGGATTTTTATTGTTACCGCAGATGAATGAAAGTTATCATTCTTAGAGTTGGATGCACTGATTTCATCGCAACGAGAAACATTATAATGATTAATGTGTATGAGACAATCTGATCCATGTCTGTTAAAGGGGCAATCTTGAAAGTGCAATAAATAGGGACAAGCGGTCAACAAATAGGTAATCCAATTACTGTGGTCATAGAATGAGAGAAATTAATGCCTAGTGACCTGAATGGCCTTTGGACCTTCCAGTCTCTTGCCCCACATTTAAGACCCCTTGTCTCAATGTATACGCTACCAAGTATGAACTTAATCCATCACTGCCACTAAAAAGATACAAAAGTTGAAAAGTCAACCACAAGGTGTATACTAGAGTAATATAATGACCCTAAGTGACCCCCTCTGAACATGACCTTTGATATCCTCATCTGTTAACCCACATAAGACCCTTGGCTCAATGAGTAAGCATACATGTATGAAACTTGATCAATCACTGACACTAAAAAGATATATAAGTTGAAGAAGTGTCAACCAAAAGGTGTTACTAGAGCAATTAAAATGACCCAAAGTGATCCCTGAATTGCTTGTGACATCCTCATCTGTTACCCCCACTTAAGACCCCTTGTTATGTATAAGCATACCAAGTAGAAACTGCATCATCAATACTAAAATATACAGTGAGTTTGAAAAATTGTCAACCAAAAGGTTTGTTATACTGAAGTTTTACACACACAGACAGACGACATACAGACACACAAATCTTGCCGACATAAGGTCTTCCCGTGGGCCATCAGACCACCTAAATTTATGATTGCACGGACGACCTAAAAGTGAGTTTATCTTTACCAATCCCCAGTAATACATGGCAGTTAAAATTCTATCATCACTAACATACTTGTTTGCCAAGTTACAAGATTTTGTAATGGCAATACTATGCCGTGAAACGGGGGCATAGTATTCTGCTTATGACTGTTTAGTCTTTCTCCTTACCTAGAGCCGTGTGCAAAGAACGGCTAGGTCTTGTATTTTGTGCGATTTCTTATTTCTTCTTTCTGTTGCTTTCGACGCAACATTCAAAATGCTACTAGTACCCAACGGTTTATCCGATTGCCCACCGAAATTGTTCAGGAAGAACCCCTGACCCAATGGCCCCTATAGGGTTTTACACAGATTTGGGTCAAAGTCACGTGGGCCAATTGACGGGGCATTGTTTTGCACCTTTCCGGACTATCTCTATAAAAGCCGCCTTCTTCCCACAAGAAAAGGGCCATATGATCACCAGCTGTTATTAGACAAGAATCACTGACCAAGACCCTATGGGTGTAAGCAGATTGGGTCAAAGGTGTGTGGGCCGATACAGGGGCATTCGGTCAAAATTCATAAATCCTTCTTGTTCCACAAAATCAATTGCTATAATCACAAGACTTCTTCAGAAAGAAAACGCTGACCCAAGGCCCCTATGGGGTTTTACACATAATTTTGATCGAAGGTCATTAAGGGGTTCAATATTAAGGGACACTCTCGGTTCTGAATTCAAAAATCCTCCTTAATTTGATAATGCAAGGTAGTTGCATGGTAACGTGACTCCATGTATATGAAGCAGGTGAGAACCTTTCATCAAAGATGTGCTCACATGGGGGTCAAAGGTCATTAAAGGGGCACTTCGGTCTTAATGTGAAAAAAATCTTCAAAAATTCATATCTTTAATTTGCCAGGTAGCATGGTCACGTGACTCATGTATATGAAGTAGATTGAGACCCTTCACAAAGATGGATCAGCATGGGGGTGTCAAGGTCATTAAAGGGGCGGCACTTAAGGGTCTTAATGTGAAAAATCCTTCACAATTAATATCTGTCATTGCAAGGTACCATTGGTATGTGACCCGTGCATATGAACAGCTTCAGACTCTTTCCCAAAATTTGTGATCAGGTATGTATGGGGTCAAAGCATTTTATCCCCACGGACGCAGGTTACCAGCTGCCTCTTCGAGGCACAATTGCCCTAGTTCTTCTTCTCTTCTTACGACCAGCGCTTTTTTCGCCTTCTTCTGCCAAGCGCTGGCCGATATTGACCAAAAATCTGTAAAAAGACCCATGACCCAAGTACATCAGGGGTTGAATAGGTGGGACCTTTGCCTATCGGCAAGGGGTGCAATAGTAGGGTCAAAAACTAAAAAATCTGGGAAAGCATACTTCTGATACAGATAAGGGTGCGCTTACTGCTGAAACTTCTGCATGAGAAGAGTCTTTTGGCAGTGTGTATAACAGCTTGTACACAGGAATTACTATCGGAAGTCATTAACATTCAAAATGGCTGCATTATCTACTTATATGCAAAAATGCTATATCTCAAAATCGAGAACACTTGGATAGGTGTTGTCGTGCAAAAGTTGGCGGATAATGTCGAGACGAATCATGTGAAAGAATATTGGCCCCAGGGGTCACGTGTAAGATTGCAAATGAGATAATTAAATATGCCAAAAAACGCTTTAACTCATCAACCAAATAGATATTGATGTCAAATGTGTTCACAAGATTCATTGGGAAAAGCTCTATTTCTATATGTGCACAATTATGGGTCAACGGTCAAAATGGGGTCATCTAGGGGTCAATAGAAAAGAAGCTTAAGTGACCTACATAGCTATGCCATCTGAGGCATCAAGGAAAGTGAAAAAAGTGTCCACAGTAACCCCCCGCTCTAAGAGCCATCGTAAGGGTCAAAAGGTCAACACAACAACTCGACATGTGCACTATGACTTCATCATACGTCACGGGCATAGTATCTGGATGTGTCTAGTGTCTTTGTATTTGATTTTTAAGCTCCTATCTTCGCCTTTAATATCTCCATTTCAGGGAACTTGACCAAACACTGTGTTACTTCACTATCAAGTGTTCAGGGAACGTGGACCAATCACTTGTCTAAACACAATCAAAAAATCCTCCTCTGGCAGCAGAGCAAGTTTTTAAACATATTTTCTGGACAATTTGTGATCCACAGCCTTGTCCGCTGACTAACATAAAAAAATCAATATTATATCATCTGAAATATTGGCCTAAGAAGAGGTGTGCCTAACCTTTGTGCAGTTTCAATTATCTGGAAAAATCTGTAAAAAGAAATCCTCCTTTGGTTGCGGAGTTGTTTGTCCTCTTTGAAATTGGCTCAACTGGGGTAGAACGGGAAGTAAAAATAACAGTCTTCATTAGTTAAGTTAGACATCACAAAAAAGGAAATTCGAACTAAGCATCGGATTGTGGCTTTTGGAAAGGCACGAGTTATATCGGCGGTGGCAATTTGCTGACCACTGACAAACTTTGACCCCAGGCTGTATACATACACCACATACGGGCCTTCAGGGTATGTTTCCTTGCCAACTATAGTGATTATAGCAAGTGCTTTGTGGCGCTACCAGGCATTTATAGATTTTCAAAGAATAAGAATGAACCTTTAATGGCCCACAGTAACTTTGACCCAATCTAAGTCTAGTGATTATCGCAATTGATTTGTGGCAGAAAGAAGAAAGAAGAAAGAAACAAACAAAAATGAGGGTAAGGCGACATGACCTGTAATACCCGGCATGACTTTGATCCCATCTGTAAGCACCCATATGAGGATTTGCGTTGTCAGCGGTTCTTCTGAACAAGATGGTGATTATCAGCAATTGATCAATGATTTGTGGAATAAACAGCAAAAAGGAGGTTAGCGCGACAGACCTGTAATGACCCGTGCTTGACCTTAAACCGGGTCTGTGTGAACATCCCTGTGGGCCTTAGATCAATGGTTCTCTGACCAAGTTTGTGATTGTAGCAATTGATTGGTGGCAGAAACAGCAAGAGGAAGTAAGAAGCAATGACCTTAATGACCACTGGGTGACCCTTTGACCCCAACATCTATGTTACACCCCAATATGGGCCTTGGGTCAGCGGTTCTTCTGACCAAAGTTAGTGATTATGCCAATTGATTTGTGAAGAAATAGAAAGAAAGAAGAAGAAACAATACAAAGGAGGGTGTAAGAGTGACCGGACCTGTAATGACCCCTGTGTGACCTTTGACCCTCCCAATCTGTAAAACACCCCATATGGAGCTTGCGTCAGCGGTTTTTCTGACCCAGATGGTGATTAGCGCAGTTCGATTTTGTGGAATAACATCAAAAAAAAAGGAGGGTTAGCGCGACCTGACCTGTTAATGACCCCGGCGTGGACCTTTAACCGCATTCTGTGAACATTTCATATGGGCCTTTAGTCAGCGTTCTTCTGACCAAATATTAGTGATTATAGCAATTGATTTGTGGCAGAAGAAACAGCAAAAAAGGAGGGTAAGCGGACTGACTGTAATGACCCCTGTTGTGACCTTTGACCCCAATCGTGTACACCCTTGTTATGGCACTTGGGGCAGGGGTTATTCCGACGAAGTCTGGTCAAGATCACATCTACGGTAACTACTAGTAGGCATTTTGAAATATTTAAGAGGGGTTAGAGAGGACTGCCCCTTTTTGGCCCCCCTTTTTTTTTTAATTCTGTTCAAAAATGCTGTGAACAACCCATATGGCATGGCATCTGTCAATCACTGTGACCGAATGGCATCGATACCACCTTTAGAACTGTGGGAGAAGTAGGTAAAAGGGTTGTGTAGCGCGACAATGAATGCTATTGACCCTAGTGATTCCTGTGCGTCAAACTGTGTGAACATCTTATGAACTTGGGTCGAGGGGTTCTTGTGGCCAATTTCGATACTATTCTGACCAAGCATCTGACAATGTAGCATTTTGAAGCAAAGGGGTACAAACAAAGAAAGAAAAGAAGGAACTAGAGGCAAATTGTGCTCGAAGAGTGCCACAACCTAGCGTGGGGATAAAATGATCCACTTGCTGATAGGCGTTCGTAACATATGGTTAAGTGTCATGTTAAGGGACAATGGCTGCAATGACCACTTCGGATCACTGATAAAAATTATGTGTACATCCTATGTGCACTGACAAGAGACAATGAACTAGACGACTCCAGGATCTATGCCCGGTTTCAGTTTGACCTTTGACCCTTAACGCTGGCTTACAGAGCGTTTTGTTGTCAATGTGGTGGGAATCTTTTTCACTTTTCATTGATGCCTACAGATGGCATAGCTAGATAGTGTCAATTAAGCTTCTTTATATTGACCTAGAGGACCCCATTGTGGACCTTTGACCCCATCTTGTGCACATAAGAAATTAGAGCTTTTTCCAGGGTTCTGTGAACAAATTTGACAAAAATTCTCTTTGGTTGATGAGTTATAGCATTTTTGAATAGTATTAGCTCGTTTGCATATCTTACAGATGACCCTCGGAGCCATATTCTGTCATATGATTCGTTCACACTAGCCGCAACTTTTGGCACAGAATCAACTATCCAAGTCTTATCGTTTTTGAGAGATAGCATTTTTGAATATTAATTAGACTATTGGCCCACCCATTTTAAATGTTAGGTTGAACTGGATCGTTTATTGTGTACACCCTATATGAGGGTGGTATAGGATTTCTTGAAAAATTGGAATCTATACCTTGTTGTCTGTAGGACAAGTAGGCTTTAAAGATTTTACAAAATGGTGGCTACTTCCGGTTACTGACCTTGACCCCAATCTGAGTACACCACATATGCAGCGGGGTCAGCGGTTTTTGAGCAAAATCTTGTCAAATCGCCATAAGGTTTGGCAAAAACTTTAGTAGCATTTGAAAACAAACCGGAAGTGCGTGGGAAACCAAAGAAGAAGAAGAATCGGAAGGGGAGGAAAGAAATAGAGGCAAATTGTGCTCGAAGAGCACAAAACCTTGCCTGTGGGGATATCACTGCATGACTAGGGCGTAACCATCTGTTTAAATGTCATGTTAAGGGGCATTTTGGCTGAAATCACCCTTGTGATCACTGATCAAGATTTTGTGTACACCCTATGTGCACGGACATAGACAATGAACTAGACGCTCCAGTGATACTATGCCCGAGTTTCAGTTGACCTTTGACCCCTTAACGATGGCTCACAGAGCGGGGATGTCACAGTGGACGCTTTTCATTTCATGAGGCCTACAAGATGGCATGCCAGATAGGTCAATAAGCTTCTTTATATTTGACCCCTAGATACCCCATTTTGACCTTACCCCCAAATGGCACCTAAGTAATAGAGCCTTTTTCAGTGGTTCTTGTGAACAAATTTTACAAAAAATATCTACTTTGGTTGACGTGTTATAGCGTTTTTGCATTATTTAATTAGCTCATTGATATCGTACGATTGACCCTTGGAGCCAATATTGTGTCATATGATTCGTCTCAAACATCCGCAACTTTGCACAGACATCAACCTATCAAGTATTACCGTTTTGAGATATAGCATTTTGCATATTAATTAGCATATGCCGCCATGTTGATGTTAATGAACTCCGATTGTTTATCTGTGTACATCCTATATGAAGTCAGTCTAGGATTCTTGTGAACAATTTGGAATCTATAGCTTGTGGCTGTGGACCCCCCAGTAGGCTTTTAAAGATTTTACAAAATGGTGGCTATTCCGGTTACGTGACCTTTGACCCCAATCTGAGTACAGCACATATGTAGCTGGGGTCAGCGGGTATTCTGAGCAAATCTTGTCAAACTCGGCATAAGGGTTTGGCACTAGTAGCATTTTGAAACAACCGGAAGTGCGTGGGAAACAAAGAAGAAGAAGAATCGGAAAGAAGAACGCACACAAATACAGGACCTAGCCGTGCTACGCACACGGCTAGGTAAAGAACGCACACAAATACAGGACCTAGCCGTGCTACGGCTAGGTAAGAAGAAGAAATCGCACAAATACAGGACCTAGCCGTGCTACGCACACGGCTAGGTAAAGAAATCGAGAGAAGACAGTATATCATGCGGCTGCACCGCATGATATAATGAGCATGACATGCATATGCATGTGTGTGTGTGTGTGTGTGTTTATGTATGCATGTGTGTGCATATGTATATATAAAACATACATACTTTGATTCATTATAATCAAAATGTATCACTTTATTGTTTTTGAGTACACAGTTTGACCCAAGACGGTGATTGGATCAATCCCTAAATGCACCAGTTTTGGGAAATTTCACCTCAATAAGGTCATGTGATCTCACAAAAATCCTATTCTTAACACATAAAAACCTTGACATAAAAGTCCAGAAAGTAGCGATGACGTCATCAAACCAAGACTCATATGGGCACGAAATCACTGGCCAGGGACAGCGACACCGCTGTAGCGTGCTATCTCGGGTCATGTGGCTGGGCCCGAAGGCCCTGGGTTCGAATCCCACTCAAATTTGCGACTTTTCTTGTTCCCCTCTTCCCTCACTCCTTCAGTCCCTCCCGGGAGATAGGCTAGAAACCGAGGTGGGGTTAGGGTTAGTTAAGCTCTTTTTTCCATATAATAACCCTAAGTAAATCTCACAAAAGCTCACCGCACTGAGTGAGGAAAATGCACTAAGTCCAGAAAGTAGCGATGAAATTTCATCAAACCAAGACTCATATGGGCACGAAATCGCTGGCCGGGCCAGCGACACCGCCGTAGCATGCTATCCCGGGTCATGGGGCTGGGGCCGGAAGGGCCCTGAGTTCGAATCCCACCCGAATTTGCTACTTTTCTTGTTCCCCTCTTCCCTCACTCCTTCAGTACCTCCCGGGAGATAGAAACCAAGGTGGGGTTAGGGTTAGCACTTTTAATCGCTGACATATGTATAGTACAGTACAGTACAGTAAAGGCACATTGCAATGCATTATGGGATTGATTCAAAACACACTCTGGTTTGACCCTAAACAAATTATAACAAAAGGTTTTTGAACAGTTTGTTGTACTATTGAACAATAGCAAAAAAATTCAAGAAAAGTTTTGACTACACTGCATGCATGCCCTGTTCAAATTAATGTTAACAACTCTTAAGATTTACAATCATAGCTTCCTCATCATCAGCTTACCTTGTTTCATCGTCCCATGACTCAGCACTACAGCTCACAGTCCTTGGTTTCTCCTGTCTGCCTTCATTACTTTTCTTGTTGTTATCTGGTGTCCAACTCTGACTCCTGCCTAATGTCCTGTCTGGTCTGCCCTTACCACTTCTAGGTCCTTTCTCTCCTTGCTGTTTGTTCCTCTTACCTTTTCTGAAATGGTAATATGGAAAATAAGAGGTGTATTGAAATATATTACTGAAAGGCATAGAGATAGATAAATAAAAGGCTAGAACACCAACGGCCATCTTGATTAAACAAGCCCACTGGCGGATGCTTTTACTGCCCAAGCCCATTATACATAAACCTTACAGCATGGAAAAATGCACTTTCTCGTTGATTTCGCCAGGCGACCCTCGGTTATAAATTGATCCTTAGGCATCCAAGAACATCGTCAGGCATGTGGTTCATTCAGAAAGTTTACTGTCACAAAGAATAGCCACAATGTTTTCTTTTGCAGATTTTCAATATGGCTTCCAAAATAGTGTGGCCTGTAGTGTGTTTGAAGAGTGTGACAATTTCAACACAGTAGTAGTGCACAGTTCAAATATTTTTATTAATATGGAACTTTAACCTTGATAGATGCAAAACAGCGTCCGCCAACTCACTTGTTTTAATTATTGGTAAGCAGCGAAAATAAGTGTGTTCGTGCCCATTCTAAAGAAGTTAACCGGGAACAGCCCAGAGGCCTTGGTGAAAGGTAGTTAGGTTAAGGGCAGTGTTAACCTTAGTGCTTTTGCTTTTACATGAATTCTTGATTATTTGCAACCATTTTAAACATCAACCTGTGTTCTATCATTACCAACAAAGGTTATCCAATGCAGACAATCCTGAGTTGTATTTTTTTGCCGATTTAAAACAGCTATTTGACCATTTAAAGTCACAAAACCCACATGGTCTTAACGGCGGGAATTTAAGCACATTACACGCCGTCAGGCGCAAGGTGCAGCGTCGCGTGGTGAATTTTTGCTGCGTAATGAAGCGTGCGTGTGTTTTAATGTACTTTTGCACGAACGCATCTTGGAAAAACTAAAAATAAAATTGGAAAATGTAAACAAAGCGCTAATTTAGACCAGATGAAATTTCAATTTCTTCTGATTTCTGGAGTTGAAAACAAAGAGGTTTGATTCAATAGTGCATAAAGATGTATTTTCATCACTTGCTCAACATACTCAATTTTTGAAGTAAAAGGTAAAGTTATTTAAGAAAGAGACAGCTTGAAATGGCGTGAAAAGTCACTTTTACTAAACACAGATTTTCTCAAGGTTCAATTTTCGCAAAATTTGGCAAATTTTCAGACACGATAACTCCAAAAATACCGAAGTAAAAGGTAAGGTTTAACTTTCCTACGATAGCAATCGGTCTTCTCTAGGGACGGTTTTCTCAATTTTTCATTTTTCGATTTCTAACTAAAGATATTGTCCAATATATACTCAAATTTTGGAAATTTTGGAAAAGTGGGTAAAAATCACACTTTTATGACATTTTTCCTTATATTTCGAAAAGTAAGCTCTATTTTTAAAAAATGATAAAACCGTCCCTAGACAAATTTGTCTTGTTTCTAAAAAATAACATAAGAAGTCATGAAAATTCAAATTGTTTTTGTTATGTTGTCTGAAAATTTTGGGGCCAAATCATGTTTTTTTAGTATTTTTCTCAAAATAAGGAAAGTTGTACATTAATTTGATGCCATCATCGGCTTCATCGTCCAATTTTCTTTCTAGAAATGTATACTTTTACATACAATAATCAAATATTTGCAAAGTTACAACCAAAATAGAGACTCGGAAACTCAAGGTTAACACTGCCCTTAAGTAAAGGGAAGCGGATGCTCTAGAAAGGGTTAAGGTCCCTTCCTGAACATGTTCAGAAGAGACAAAAATGGATTTGTCTCAAAGCTCCAAGACTCATCTCTTCTCTGTATAGTTTATGCTACTGGGGGCTGACATTTAAACATCTCTAAGTGTGCTGCTTTTTAGTGGTTTGGTGCAAAATCTGTCTCAGATCTGCTATTTCTCACCTGACATCAGTTTGAGAATGGAGATAGTAATTCTTCTTGAAAGTTCCACCCTAGGCACACTTTTTGCATTAAAGGGACAGGGGGAGATTTTGGAGAATAAGAAGTTCTCTCAATTTGCACTTGATCAGTTGTAGAACACATACCGAGAACATTTCTAAGGTTTATTGGACAACAAGTAGAAAAGAAAACCAACAGCTATCATTTGAACTTGCATGCTATCGTAATCGCCCCCCATAGAAAAAGTGTGCTTTGATTTTCTGTGGTGCACGTTAGTAAATCTAAAATTATCATCTAAATTATCTTATTACATAACGACAACATTCAGCTTATTCACTTCAGGTGTGATCTAATAGAATGGTAAGCATCCCAAATATGCAAAAAACATAGGTTCGGAAAAAATTGGTGGCGCTTCTTTCTGGAAATGTCCTTGTGTTTCTTTAACTACTCACTGGTGTCAACTTGGAAAAGCTTGTAGTACACAGGCAGTATTTAGACTTAAAGGTGCAACAAGAGATTTCAAGTCATCCATATTTTCTGTGATATGTAGTGATTTCATATAGACACTCAGTAGATTCCCTACCTTTTATTTGGTTACAGAAATAACTTAAAATGAAAACAAAAGGTGATTTGTATATGCTTATATTTCAATAGAAAACATAGGCTGAATTTCGTATTTGCTCCTATACGAAATTAGAAATTTCACAATTTTTGTACCAAAGAAACAGTTCTCAGCTTAATCCTTACAGATGGGCATATTTTTGATATAAAGCTTTACACCAGTGCCAAAATCAGAATTTTCACATTTTTTCGGGACACCTGTTATTTGAAATCTCTCGTTGCACCTTTAAAGAGACATGAGGACATTTCCAGAAAAAGCGCCCCATTTTTTTTCAAACCCGGGTTTTTTGCATGTTTGGAATGCTTACAAAGTATTACATCACACCTGAAGTGAATAAGCTGAATACAACGTCTTTATGTAGGTAGATGATGATTTAGAAAATCAAAGCACAGTTTTTCTACAGGGACGATTACGTGGGTAAGTTCAAAACAAAGTTTTGCAGTTTTCTTTCGTGCTTGTTTGTCCAATACGCCTTCGAAACGTTCTCGGTAGGTGGTCTACAACCGATCAAGTGCAATATATGAGAAATCCTTGTTCTCAAAAAAATCTCCTCCTGTCACTTTAAAAATATTCAAACACTCCTGGTTGTTGAGACAAACAGTTCATTTTTGTTTTTTTGCCTAACAAAATAATTATAAAAACCTATATTATTCATCTATTTCAATTTAAAAATGTATATGTTGTTTTTATGTTTGTCTTTGGAGGATGTGGACATTCCTCATAAGAATTCTATCCTGGGTTTGATTTATCTTTGCAGTTTCATTAATATCTTACCTATTCTTATCAACATTGCCATCATCCTTATCTTCCTTTTGCTTCCTTGACTTGTCAACTTCACTGCCACCTGGTCTGCAGAATTTGATTGCCTGACCAAAGCTTGACGGTTGCTTTTCAGCTCCTTTCACCGATTCCCACATGTCTTTGATCCTCTTGGCGTTCTCCTCTGTAGTAAGAGTTATACAGGTCGTAATTAAGTTGGCCCATACATATTCTTCTCTTCATATGTAAATTATCTCATTAGTATTAACTAGAATTTTGCGGTTCTCGGCTTTCGTGTTCGCTATATTCAAAGAATATAAGCTGTGTGCCACCCAGCCTATCTTACAACTTGACCTCACACGACCTTTGAATTTGGCACATGACCTTTGGCCTCATCAACATATGAGGGATCCCATGGTGCATCGATGACACATGTTTGGTTCCAATTGAACTTCAACTTTTCAATTGAGGTCAATTTTAAAAAAAACTTCACATTTTAGTGACATGCACGCACACATACATTCACACATACATGTACACATGCACAACAGATTGCCAAGTGGTCCTGCCAGCTATGCTGGTGGCCCACAATTAACATGCAGATATCTGGTTATAAACCCTGCAGGAATTGAAGATATCATGGTGTACTACACTACTAACTACTAATTCTGTTGGTACAGCACATTTGTAATAATCTTTTCATATGCAAATTAACTCATTAATATTCATTAAAATGCAATCCATATTAAGGACTATCACTCCAGGAAGTTTGAACCATAGCGTTAGGTCAGATTTCCATTGAGGGCCTGCTACTGGTATCCTGGTAACCAGTACTACCTGTCCCAGGGCCGAGTTGTCAGTGGCTAAACCTTCACCCCCATTGGGTTTCTAAGGAAATCCGATGAGAGTAGCTGGTTACCCTGGTAGAATGAAAAAGAAGATCTACCTACAAGGGCATCAGCTCTGGAGAGCTGATGGTGGCCATCCAGCACATGCTGCCTTGCATGGTGGGCGTGGTTACCCAAAGGCTAGGCACACGGCCGATAACTGTGATTGACGTCAGGAAGGGCATCCGGTCAATTGTCTTTTGCTCCAATAAATCTTCACACCGCACTATTGCTGAGTGTGAGGTGTATCCGGCCACCCTCGTTTAACTGGGACAAAACCGGATTTAAAACTTTGATTTAACTTAACTATTGGATCTTGTGTTGATAAGTTGCAGTAGATTAATGCATCTGTCTGGATGTCTGCATGTACAAATACCTAGCAGGATAGCAATATAACATAGGCCCACATAATATGGGGGGCATTGAAATAATTTCTAAGCCCATCTTTTTGAAAGATAACCTTTTATTTACAGGAAACCAAGGTATGGCATAGAGCTTGATTAAGACAGTCAGTCAAAGAGACTTCACTGAAAATTTTAATTTACATTGCCAGATAGAGCTCACTACAGGATTAGGATCCAATATTATTCCCACCTTGTAGCTCCTTTCATATTAGGTTTACTGCAAAAAACTAGTGTAATATTATTTCTGGAATCAGCAGAAGAGTACTAAGGAGTTTCAAATGACACAAGAAGTTATCAGTCTTGCTATGAGTTTGAAAAATACTTCATAGCTTGACTGATAACTCCAGGTATCATACTCAATTCACCCTTTATATCGGAATTTGGTGCTATAATAAGTCTCTGCAAGTGGTACTAGCAATTCAAAGGCCCTACAAGTAAGAAGAGCAAACTGTGTACATTAGACGCAGAGATACTGGAACCACTATAGCACACTTGTCCCATAACTATTGCTACAATTATACCTTTTCTAAGTTCTTCCTGAAGATCTTTCTGTTGCCTTTCAGCAAATGGATTGTATGCAGAGCTCTGATCGCCAAACTGGAGCGTGGTGATAGGTGGCGGTGCAGGTTGTTCCTTGACCAAGTCTTCAATTGGCTGCAGAGATTGTCGCAAGGCCGCTTCCTCGTCTTCCTCCTCATCCCAGCTGTCTAAGGAATCACTATCTTCATCACTGTTGTATACTGTGTCACCAAGGTGTAATTCCTCTGAAATAGGTCATATTAAAGGGGAATGGCCCGATTTAAGTATATAAAGTTTTCATCTTGATAGAATGGCCTTCATTCCAAAACCCCATCTGTAAATTTCAATCTGTTTTGATGTGAGAGCTAAAACGTGACTTTGTAAGCCCATAGAGTACTGTGTAAAATTAATATTTGACCAAATTGCTCATAACTGCCAAACTTCACTTCCTTTAGCCCTAAGATTTAACAGGTTAAATGAGAAAAATAGTAGCTTTCTGCAGGCACCAAATTTTTGACCACTTCTGGTAAAATCTGGGGTTCTGAGGACAAGGCTTTTTAGCAATCGGGCATGGCCCTTTAAATATATTAAATTGAAAGTGTGTGAACATAAAAAGACCACAGCAGAAGAAAATTTAATTACTTCAAGGTAACTGCGCTATAAATGCCCTGAACAGGGAAGATGCATGTTATCCCAGAAAACTTTTGGGAGAATTCCGATGCTATTTCAAAGAAAAGAATGCAACTACTATGTCAAACAGGTAGGGGTATATATTCTGTTAAAGTGATTCACTTTTTTCATACCCTCATTTTGAAAATGCATTAAACAAGGCAAACTCGTATTTTACGCGATGCATAGTAAAATATGCCCCTGCCGAATGTTGCAATCACTAAGTGACAACTGAAACTATACCAGACCACCCCCTTAATTATGGCCAACACTATAAACCTGGGACCACTAGACCACCCTACCACCATGCAATGTTCTTCCAACTGAAAATTGCTCTAATTGTTGGGCCTATTTTATCTTACATTTATAGCAAAGACAAAGAGTTAGAGTGGGGTCTGATTTGTCTGAGGAGTTTGAGGTGAAGGTGGGTGTGCATCAAGGTTCTGTACTTTCGCCATTGATTTTTGCAATTGTGATGTAGTCATGGAGAGCGAAAAAGGTTTGATGAGTGAGATGTATGCTGATGACTTGGTTTTAATGTGCGAGACAATGGAGGGACTGATGGAGAGGTTTTGGAAATGGAAGGCGGCTTTTGAGAGGAAGGGTCTGAAGGTAAACCTTGGGAAGACAAAAGTGCTGGTGAGCGGGGTGGAGAGGGAGGTGGTAGTGAGTAAGGTAGACCCATGCGGCGTGTGTGGGAAGAGGGTAAAAGCAAATTCAGTGTGGTGTGAGAAATGCGGTAAATGGATCCATGGGAGATGCACAAAGATGAAGAGAGTGACCCCAAGTTTGGCAAGAGATTTTATGTGCGGAAGATGCGAGAAGGGAGCTGGAGGGATGGTGGAACAGGAGGAAAAGTTGTCTGATGAGGTGGAGTCTGTGAAGGAGTTCAAATACCTAGGGGACAAGGTTAGTGGGGGTGGTGGATGCGAGGTGGCTGTGAAAGCTAGAGTGAGGTATGGGTGGGTGAAGTTTATGGAATGTGGGGAGTTGTTGCAAGGGAAAAATTATCCTTTGAAGATTAAAGGAATGGTGTATAAGAGTTGTGTGAGATCAGTGATGCTGTATGGGAGCGAGACTTGCTGTCTGAGCGAAAATGAGATGGGGATTCTGAGGAGCAGAGAGAGCAATGATAAGAGCGATGTGTGGTGTGAAGTTGATGGATAGGATGAAGACTGAGGACTTGATGCAGATGTTGGGTTTGGAAGAGGCGATGGATGGTTGGCGACGGCGAATGTGTACGTTGTATGGGCATGTGTTGAGGAGAGACGAGCATGCCTTAAGAGGGCTTTTGAGTTCAAGGTGGGAGGATTTGGAGCAGGAGGGGACGTCCAAAAAGACATGGAAGAAGCAAGTGGAAGAGTAGGAGTAGAAGGGTTGGGTTGAGGATGGAGGATGCATTGAATCAGGTGAACTGGAAGGCGGTGAGGTGAATCAGGCCACCCCCGTTTATGGGGGACACAACCCGATTTAAAACTTTGGTTTTACTTCTACTACAGAAGAAAATACATTACTACAGAACAGCTCTCTGTACAAAAATGTGAAATATCAGGATGGAGCCTGCATTCACTTCTTTGTTCAATCATTTTTAATTGTTTTTATTATTTTACATAAAAATTAAAAATATTTTTGCAAGCTTTTCAAATTCCGTAACACGTACTTTGCAGTGGAGCGCCACAAATGACGTGCGTGCCGCCATTGAGAAACCCTGCTGTAAAGGCTTCAATTTACAACTATCAACCACATTTGATCCCTATTATTCCATTCTTCGGCGTGTCCTTCGACGGCTGATGGGTACCAAGCTTCTGGGAAACGTCAAAAACAATTCTCAGGTGCTCTCCATGGGTTGCTGTAGGCAAGTCACAAACAGATCATTTATAGAGTAAATGGCTAGTGGTGGAAGGACGTGTTACGCGGAGAATCCACCAGCCGCCCTCGACGGTCTGTTAGATGTGTGTAGCGGTGTGGCGGCTATTTTCTTTGATGCGAACTTGGTACTGCATGATGAATCTTATAGTAAAAAAAGAAAAATATAAAATACAGTCACTATGTATTTTTTTTTCATAAATGGTAAATTAATACTGACATACTTTCAATTTTTAAAAAAAGAAAAAACCTATTAATTTAAAAATTTTAATAATTTTTTTGGTGGTGATTGTCCATCTTACCTGTCTAGTTCCATCCTGGGGATTTTCTCATCCACAAACTTCCACGTGAGTTGGCTAGCTGGACCCAGAGGTCAGGTCCAGTCTTCATATCTTGCCGGAATGTTCCGGTGGAAGTACAACTCTTGTACAGGTCTACTAAACCTTCCCAGTTATAACCCCACTGTAGGAGAGAGCGCACTGCAAACTGCCGCTGAAACTCTGGCACGTTGGGAGGGAAGTAATATGAAGCACGTGATGAAAAATTGTTGAACAACTGTTGAATTTCTTACATTGTGTTAAAACTTGATAAATATATATAGAAGCTCAGAGAAACAGGCGAGCACAGAATTATAAAGACGATAGTGTTGAGAAATACACGGTCTCAAACCAGGACCTCTCGCTATCTAGTGTGAGAATACCACTGGGCCACAGAGGAGTTTATGTGGCTACCAGAGAACGAGCGCTATGTATTTCAGTATTTTTTTCAGAGTTTTAAGCGGCCGTAATTATATATTTTTTAGAAGGGGGGCCTATGATGCATGATTCTAGCAAGATCTAGACAATGCGAAACTCAATGCATGCATGCGGGATCAGTAAATGATTAAATCCGAGAACAGTAAATGAAAATATTATATAGAAGCTCGGAGAAAACGGCGAGAACCAGAATTAAAATAAGACGAAAAAAATACAAGAAAGAAAATTGAAATAAAAGACTGAAAATACATTAGTGCTCGTTCTCTGGTACCCACATAAACACAGGTTTATCAAGTTACTTCTCGGCTGTATAATTTACTTGATCCTACGCGTGCACTTGAATGAGTTTAGCACGTCATAGATTTGCTAGAATCATGCATTCATAGGCCCACCCTTCTAAAAATATATTGTGTAATCTTGCAAGATTTTTTTGTTGTTGAGAAATAGGCAAAACAACAAACAAAAAAAACACAAAAACAATGTTAATACTGGGTCGAACAATCGTGTGTAGTGTAACACAAGGGAGTTCTTTGGGTAGGTTGGGAAGAAGATGGTCTAATAAAACTAATAAACTAGACTATACATGGGTATATGTTTGCAGCCACTAAGTGGGAGATTGCATTATACCCCTTCTAGGACAGCAAACAACAACAAAAATATGTTGACACCTATTAAATTCATCACTCCAAACATTTTAATGGTTTAGAACCAAATCTGGATGTAAAAGAAAATTATACATTTACATGTGCACCTCACGCAGACATTCACGTATCCCACAATGTGTCTAGCCTAATTGAGTTAAAATGGTGCCGTAAAGGTGGTAAGACTAATAAAAAACAAGATGTGAAAAACTTTCAAGGATGAAAAAAACTCTTTTGAAATGAAGTACATTCTGCACAACATCAAGATACATTTTGACAAAAAATGTAATGTCTGAATAATTAGTGTATTTGGCAGAACAAAGTTTCACAAAAAAAGAAAAAGCTAAACTTTTTGCAGGAAGAAATTTGCAGAGTCCATTTCCATTTAAATTATTTGCAAAGAAATTGATTTGTGGCATCTGTGGAATATCTCACAACAAATTTGAAAATCAATGCCTGTGCAACAATGTTATTTACACATATCCCAACTGTGTATTTTCTTCTCTAGAATTTACCTTCTAAACTTTTCTGTCTTACTGTAGGTTACACTTCATTGTAGTCTCGATCCTGCACCAAATACATAAATCAAAGTGATCGTGTACTACAGTAAAAGAAATAAATGTGACAAACACTGGAGGAAGTGAATGTCACATATATCAACAGGGACTACTGTTGAAATTTCAAGGAGAGTAACAAATGGCTCCTGGAGCTTTTAGGTGAAGCATAGGTGGAGACAATGTGAGAAGCTCAACTGGGAAAAAAAGGCGAGCAGTTTGTATTCTATACTATTTCGAATCGACTCACTGCTTCCCCGATGCGTTAATCCATTGGATTTTTTTGAGGCGATGGCATATGTTGCCCCATACCTTGTTTACAAAAACTGTCCTGTCAATGACTCTTGTTTTAATCTAATATTGTCAAAATGCCAATTGTGAAAGTAATTTTTGTGAACTTGAAGATTCTTGATGGTAAATCAGCGGAACGCAAGGATCAAGCATAGTTAGGCAAAAAAACAGGCATGCCATGACAGTATGAAGTTCCAAACCACCGTCCAACACCACTAACCTCGACCACAACATGCTTCACACATGAACCGGATGGGACAGATACACTGCGAGCTCTAACGTTTCATATAGCATTTATCATAAATGGTAACAAGGGAAGTACTCTCCTACATAAACAACGTGTATCGGACAAATTGTACTAATAAATAAAATGGTTAAAAAAAGGAAATGATTGGTTCAAGTTGGATGTTTCGGCATATTTGACCTCGCATATTCAGTTCTGTCACCAACTTTTTGGAAGATTTTGTATTTTTTTTCTTCTAATATTAATACTGTGGTCTGTCAGGTGTCTGTTGTCTGTCTGACCACATCTATAATTTTCTCGGAGACCGAGGGTAGCACGTTCCTGAAACTTGGTGGTGGGTGCCCTTGACATAGTCCAAAGACGAGTTTGTATTGGTTAGTGATCAAACTTAAATCAGGGGTGGCTCCAAGGTAAAATCAAAGTCAAATGGTAAATGTGGGGTATGGGAATGAAACTTGTGGGCAGGGTCGATTGCTGATGCTGAAAATTTTAAAGGTCAAACACATGGTCACCAGGGGTATTCAAGGTCAATGAACCGCAAAAACCCGAGAACTGCAAAACCTGGGTGATGCCTAGTAATCTTTTGTTGACCCTGATTTTCTTAAAATTCATACAATGACTCCTATGACACACAGGACCAACAGCTTACATGACTTTCCAAACGATGAGGCACTGGGCACCAATTGCATTTACCTGCACAATATATCTCTTAACTTAGATGCACAAAAAAATAGCCTGCAAATTAGGAGCACTACATTACGCAATAACAATTTCCTCTTTAAAAAGATGGCAAGTACACTTGATCATCCCCCTGGCAAGATGGCCCGTCTGGAACATTACTCACGGACCTTTGACCTTGTTCAAGGACCTTTGAACTTGGTCAATGACCTTTGACCTTGGTCAAGAACTTTGCCTTGGTAATTGGACCTTTGACATCATCCACATATGAAGGAACCTCTTTGCCATAACC